>NJET01000006.1:14717-152372 GCA_002591415.1 Ophiocordyceps australis | reverse complement strand
AGTACTTTAAAATTATGTGTTACTATACGATTAGCACTCGGTGACTATACGATTAGCAATACTCATATAGTAAGCTAGTGGAATATTTTAGTAGTATTAGAGTCAATAATAACGGTTGATACCTTGCCTTTTCTCCTTGCAAGATGACAAGAGGGAATTAAGCACAGCAAGTACAAGTTTACTACACATGTTTTTGCAGTCTATACGTCTTCGTATAAATAGTCGAAACCGGCCAGCAGATACTTGCATACTGATCTTGATGGGCCGCGTTTATCCGGCTACCCAATGTGAGGCATATTTGGAGAAACCTCGCGGGTTTTGGATTCGGCACGTGCGAGTAGCTGGTCATGTGACTAGAGCGTCACCCCCAATCAGGTTTTCCTACCCTATATATCTGATGATGTGACATGGAACTGTTGAGGTTTTCTACCTTTGTTTGCAATAATCCTCCAACCACATACATTTATCTATATATCATCTTGACTATATAGCACTGAAACATAAATTGCAGACATTTGATTTTAATTTAGGCATGATGAGTTTTGCAGGAACCCAACTTGCCAAACCACCATCGTCATCTGTAATGTCGGTTCATAGAGCCATCCTAGTAAACGCTTCATTTTACAATATATAGAAAAAGACGATAAAAAGCTCCAGTCATGGTCATGCACACACACACACACACACACACACACATCACCAAAACCGAGAGACTCGTTTGTGTATCTCTATAGTTGAAGTCTTATTCCTCTCTTGGGCATTAAGATACATATGCCAGGTAAACCACCTCGGCCTTTTTTTCGTTCCCTGTTGTCATAACCGCAAATGCAAAGCAAGCGCGCAATCTAGCCATTGCCTGAGTCCAGAACCCCGGAAAAGTGTCGCAGCATCATGAGCGCACCAAAAATAAAAGAGAAGAAAAGTAAAAACACACACAAGAGCCGTGACTGATGTCTGGGTATCATTTAACTCAGTCGACTTCCTCGACCGTAGGGCCGTCGTCGCCGCCAGCGCCGCCGGGGGGACCGCCAGCACCAGGGAAGCCGCCAGGTCCACCAGGCATGCCGCCAGGAGCACCCTCACCGCCAGCACCATAGAACTTCATCATGATGGGGTTTGCGATGCCTTCGAGCTCCTTCTGGCGATCCTCATACTCCTCGCGGGTGGCCTGCTGGCTCTCATCGAGCCATGTAACAGTTTCGTCAATAGCCTTCTTGAGCGTCTCCTTGTCTGCGGCATCAATCTTCTCATCGACCTTGGAGTCACCCATGGTGTTGCGCAGAGAGTAGGCGTAAGCCTCAAGACCATTCTTGGCCGAGACACGGCGGCCCTCAGCCTCATCCTCCTCCTTGTACTTCTCGGCATCGGCAAGCATGCGCTCAATGTCCTCCTTGGAAAGGCGACCCTTGTCGTTGGTAATGACAATCTTGTTTGACTTGCCAGTACCCTTTTCGACAGCTGACACGTTCATGATGCCGTTGGCATCCAAGTCAAAGGTGACCTCGATCTGAGGAACGCCGCGGGGTGCAGGAGGGATGCCAGTAAGCTCGAACTTGCCGAGCAGGTTGTTGTCCTTGGTGCGCTGGCGCTCACCCTCAAAGACCTGGATAAGCACGCCAGGCTGGTTGTCGGAAAAGGTGGAGAAGACTTCAGACTTCTTGGTGGGGATGGTGGTGTTGCGAGGGATGAGCTTGGTCATCATACCACCAGCAGTCTCGATACCCAGAGACAAGGGAGCGACATCGAGAAGCAAGATCTCGTTGGTCGACTTGGAAGAGGTGTCACCCGATAGAATGGCAGCCTGGACGGCGGCACCATAGGCAACAGCCTCATCGGGGTTAATTGACTTGTTGGGCTCCTTGCCATTGAAGTAGTCGGTAATGAGCTTCTGGATACGGGGAATGCGGGTGGAGCCGCCAACGAGGACAATCTCGTGGACCTGGCTCTTGTCAATCTTGGCATCGGTCAAGACGCGGTCAACGGGCTGAATGGTTGAGCGGAAAAGGTCCTGGCACAGCTCCTCGAAGCGGGCACGGGTGATGGAGGTGTAGAAGTCGATACCCTCGTACAGAGAGTCGATTTCAATCGACGTCTGGGCCGAAGAAGAAAGAGTGCGCTTGGCACGCTCGCAGGCAGTGCGAAGACGACGCAGAGCCCGGTTGTTTGTCGACAAATCCTTCTTATTTTTCCTCTTGAACTCGGCAACAAAGTGGTTCACAAGGCGGTTGTCAAAGTCCTCGCCACCCAAGTGGGTGTCTCCGGCCGTCGACTTGACCTCAAAGATGCCTTCCTCAATGGTAAGGAGTGAAACATCAAAAGTACCACCACCAAGATCGAAGATGAGCACGTTGCGCTCGCCCTCAACCTTCTTGTCAAGGCCGTAGGCAATGGCGGCTGCAGTGGGCTCGTTGATGATGCGCAGCACGTTGAGGCCAGCAATGAGACCAGCGTCCTTGGTGGCCTGGCGCTGGCTGTCGTTGAAGTAGGCAGGGACGGTAATGACGGCATTGTTGACGGTGCCGCCGAGGTAGGCCTCGGCAGTTTCACGCATCTTGGTCAGAACCATGGACGAGATTTCCTCAGGGGTGAACTGCTTCTTCTCGCCCTTGAACTCGACTTCAATGACGGGCTTGCCGCCCTTGTCGATAATCTTGAAGGGGAAGTGCTTCATGTCGGCCTGGACCTCAGGGTCGCTAAACTTGCGGCCAATCAACCGCTTGGCGTCAAAGACGGTGTTTTCTGGGTTCATGGCCACCTGGTTCTTGGCGGCATCACCGATCAGACGCTCAGTGTCGGTAAAGGCAACGAATGAAGGTGTGGTACGGTTGCCCTGGTCATTGGCAATAATGTCGCATCTGTCATCGCGAAAGATACCCACGCACGAGTACGTGGTACCCAGATCGATACCAACAGCTGGTGCCATGGTAACAGATTATTGGGGGGTGCGGAAAATGGTTGTGTACTGAAGGAAAAAAGGCGGTTTGCACAGTAATGGAGAAAAGTGCGGGAAAAAGAACAAGGTCTTTTCAATCCAGCAGAAAATCTTGGCAGCTGGTGACAAGAGGTGTTTTTGAAGAGGAAGTAGGGCGTTTGAAGGAGAAAAACGTGGTGTTGAGAGTGTGAAGGGAGATGCGAAGAGAAGGAACGAGGGTCGAGGCTGGTTGCTAGGAGGCACCTAAATAAGGAAGTGGGTGGGTTTCGATGTGCTTCCACACTGTTCCAAGGCAGCCCACCAGAATCTTACAGGGGTTTCGCGAAGGCTCTAGCAGCCACACCAAGCTACATGAGCTGCAAACCAGGCCAGCGAATTCAATTTGGGCCTGCAGAGGTGACCTGCACCCGCCAGATGATTCTTGACGTCCCTCGCAACTGCCAGAGCCTTTGTTTTCTCGTGCACTTTGCAGCCAGTCTTGGATTCTCGCCTCGAGGTTACAGGCTTCTGATGTCATGGCCAGTTGCAGAGCTTCCGAATTTTCCACGCGGGGCACAAAAGAGGTACTCGGTACTTTGTGCCTCACACGAATTTCCAACAGCATCTAGTACTTAAAACCTAGACGCCGCCCCACTATGCGTGGAAAGCTCGAGTCGCCCCCAGCCCCTCTTTTCATTTAGCGCCAGCAACTTCACCAAGACGCCAGAACAAGGTGGAATGGACAAAGAAATCAAGACTTTGCTGGCCGGCCAACCGGTTACCGGGCCCTTGACTGCATCGTGCTCTGTCGGCAACAGTTACAAATCCATCGTCTTTGTCTCCCGTTGGGCTCATGGAGCAATTGGCCTGATGGGAGCTCCCGTTTGAAGCAAACACGTGTGCCATGAGCTCCAGCAGGCTCCGGTTCCATCTCGATTGAATCGGTAGTACCTCCAAGTTCCGCAAACGGCTTTAGCCATCCCAGACGGACAAACCGTTGTTCGCCACTACTAGAGCCTAAATTCATCTGCCTTGTCAAGTTCAAACCTATGTGGGCAGATCAGCACTGCCTTGGCTCTCGCGTGTCTTTCTAGACTGCATCCCAAAAATATCAACTCGCATGTCGATTGAAAATTTAGAGAGGGGTAAGGCGGGAAAGGCTTCGTGCAGCCACGCTTACTAAACACGGCACATGCCAAAGCTGTTTTGTCGCCCCAGGAAGCGGTTGGGTTGCAACGAGAAATCACGACGAGTGACTGGGCATTACAGCCAACATGACATGGCACTCGAGAAGCAATGCAAGCAGACAACGAGTCCGACAAGCAATGCAGATGAGGGCACGAACTCCCAGACCGTGGTGTTGCAGCGTACCAGGCACTATTGTTCGTTCCGACACAAAACTTGAAAAACGTAAACACATCGTCAAACTCGGACCAAAGGGTCCTTTCCATGTTCTAGACGCCACCGAGGCCCCCTGGATCCCCATGAGAATCCGCAGGCCACGATTCGGCAGAGATTGTGCTTGGCTTCGTACAATACAATGCACCAAGAAAGATGGCGCTGGATCGAGCTCGACTAGCGTTCGTGACGTGATTTGTTTCACTCTCCCGTCAGCCCGATTTCCCCGCCTTTTGATGTTGGCTTCTCATCTGATGCCTTTCTGTCGCGCTCTCTCTGTCGCGCTGTTTGCAAAAGTTTGTCCTTTGCAACAAGGCTATCGATTTCTAGCCGCTCGGAGTGGAACTCGATGGATCTGCCTCGGAGCCGTTGAGCCCACTGATGAGACCCAGATTCATCGTCTTGGTGTGGCTCTCAAAGCAGATTCCAGCCCAGTCATAGATGCAACGCTTAAGCCAATTCCCCTTCGTCCGGATAACGCCCAGTTTTAGCCGTTCCGAAACGCCTTTTCCACTCCAATATAGCGCTGCGACGCTGTTGCCTCGCTTCAGTTCAGTCTCATCAGTCATTGCTGCCACATGCGACCAAACTCCTACCTACCCCCTGGAGCATTGGCTACTACCACTTTACTAGCACTACAACCCTCCAAACCATTTTTTTTTCCTTTTTAAAATGTGCTTCCTCATTAAGGCCTAATGTCGGATGAACCCTTTCGTATCCATCAACTTCTCTCGACTTAAGCCTTCAGTTGTACTGGGCCATAGTTACATCACCCGCACAAGAGGTATACGCACATCTTGGCTATAATGAGCTGCTTAATCGCCTTTTGAATCGCCTTTTCGGTGCCGTATGTGAGTCAATCAACGGAATTATGCTCTTAGCTTGATGCACCAAATGGAACGTCTCTTTATTTGTGCCCTCACAGTCAGCTCCAAGTCTCACATCCACGACACCTCCTTGTGCTCAATGTATTACTCGCACACCTCTAGTCAGCCTCGACTTATCCAATCCGCCATCTTGGCACCAATTCACGCAACCGCTTCTTGATTCAAATATATTTCCTTACCCCACACACATGTGAGGCACATGAGGGCACGGAGCATGTGCCTATGTCCTCTAGATGCCGTTGGAAAGCGGGGCGACGTGGCTGTCCCTGACGTCCCATGGCAGGCCTTTTTCTTTTAATTCATGTTTTTGCTTTTTCTTTGCCTCTCAAGTGATGCAGCTCAACTTGGTGGTGTTAGTGAGAGGATGACCAGGTGATCAAAATTGCCTCTACATTCATCACAGACACCTGACGTCGCTTGTTCATAAGCAAGAGCGTTTCATCTCTTTTGCCCTGGGCAGGTTGTATGTGCTTACACAATGAAGACCAAGATCAGAACTTTTCAACGGCCCAGCCCTCTAGGAGATAGGCTCGAAGAGTTTCCTCGCAGTCCCAACTCCGCAGCACAAAGCACGGAGAACGCGCCTTGCACTCCACCTCGGCAGCCTCCTAGCCTCACGCTGGCATACGCGCGAGTTCCCATGGCTACTCTAAATCCAGGGAAAGAGGGCGGAATAACTTTTGCAGCACAAGAAAAGCTACCAAAGCTTCCCATTCCCGACCTTGAGAATACATGTCAAAGATATCTCGAGGTCCTGCAGCCAATACAAGCACCTCGAGACCATGAAGAGACACGAATTGCCGTTGACGAGTTCCTCAGGGGTGATGGTCCAGACTTGCAAGAAAAGCTCAAAGCTTATGCTCACGGCAAGACGAGCTACATTGAACAGTTTTGTTAGTCAAGATTGGGCCTTTTCTTGTCTGCTTGACTGACGTAGGGCCAGGGTACGACTCATATCTCAACTTTGACAACCCCGTCGTCTTAAACTTGAATCCCTTTTTCCTCCTCGAGGATGATCCGACACCTGCGCGCAATAATCAGGTGACGCGCGCAGCGTCTCTAGTCATTTCGTCGCTGGGCTTCATCAGGGCGGTGCGCAAAGAAGAGCTTCCTCCAGATACAATGAAGACGACGCCGTTATGCATGTACCAGTTTTCGCGTCTTTTTGGCACAGCCCGTGTTCCCACAGTCAATGGTTGTCAGATTGTCCAGGACCCTTCATCAAAGCACATTGTCGTCATCTGCCGGGGCCAGCTATACTGGTTCGACGTGCTCGACGATAACTCGGACGTCATCATGACGGAGAGGGACATTGCCGTCAATCTGCAGACCATTATCGACGATGCCAGGCAGACGCCTATACAAGAGGCGGCCAAGGGAGCACTGGGCGTCTTGAGCACTGAGAACCGCAAGGTTTGGTCTGGGCTGAGAGACCTCCTTACCAAGAAGCCAGGATCCAACAATGCCGACTGCCTCAACATTGTCGACTCTGCTCTCTTTGCGCTTTGCCTCGACTATGCTGAGCCGCCAAATGTGGCAGCCCTGTGCCAAAACATGCTCTGTGGCACGAGCGAGGTGAGCAACGGCGTGCAGATTGGCACGTGTACGAACCGCTGGTACGACAAGATGCAAATCATTGTGTGCAAGAATGGAAGTGCTGGCATCAATTTTGAGCACACTGGGGTCGATGGACACACGGTGCTGCGGTTTGCGAGCGATGTCTACACGGATACCATTTTACGCTTTGCTCGAACCATTAATGGACAAGCTCCGACTCTTTGGGCCTCGAGCAGCCCAGATCCGTCCAAGCGAGACCCAGAGAGTTTTGGCGACGTCAACACGACGCCTCGCAAGCTCGAGTGGGATATGATTCCTGAGCTTACCATTGCCGTGCGCTTTGCCGAAACCAGACTGGCAGATTTGATTGAGCAAAACGAGTTTCAGTGCCTCGACTTTTCCACATATGGCAAGACGTTTATTACCTCGATGGGGTTTTCGCCAGACGCCTTTGTGCAAATGGCCTATCAAGCAGCCTACTATGGCTTATACGGCCGTGTCGAGTGCACATATGAGCCAGCCATGACCAAGGTCTATTTGCACGGCCGCACTGAAGCGATCCGAACAGCGTCTGCCGAATCGGTAAACTTTGTGCAGACCTTTTGGGCTGACAACCCCATGGCCCAAAAGGTTGAGGCACTCAAGCTCGCCTGTGAAAAGCATGTCGAGCGCACAAGAATGTGTGCCAAGGCTCAAGGCTGTGACCGCCACTTGTACGCTCTACTGTGTGTCTGGCAGAAGTATGTCGATGATGAAATGGGCAGCATTGATCAGGGAGCCCTTTTGGATGACTCTTCATCGAGAGACTCGATTGGGTCGTCTGAAGATAGTATCGACGCCAAGCTCAGCCGGGAGCGCACCAACTCGAGATCGCGAGACCACCCGCTGCCATCGATATTTATAGATTCTGGATGGGACAAGCTCAATACGACGGTTCTGTCCACCTCCAACTGCGGCAATCCATCATTACGACACTTTGGCTTTGGCCCCGCGTCTGGAGATGGATTTGGAATTGGGTACATTATCAAGGACGGCTCCATCTCTATCTGCGTGTCCAGCAAGCATCGGCAGACGAAGCGCTTTGTCGAAGCTCTCGAGAGCTATCTTCTAGAGATACGTCGTATCCTGCGCATCGCCAACCGTAAATCATCAGCCGTCAAGGCCAGTCGAGCACGCGAAGCAGAGTCATCGCAACGACCAACCTCGATGAGCAGGCTCAAGTCTCGAGG
Organism: Ophiocordyceps australis; assembly: GCA_002591415.1. NCBI lineage: Eukaryota > Fungi > Ascomycota > Sordariomycetes > Hypocreales > Ophiocordycipitaceae > Ophiocordyceps > Ophiocordyceps australis. The sequence continues at coordinate 144,390 of NJET01000006.1, read as the reverse complement.
GCGGCTCATTACAGGCAACGAGTCCTCCAAGGCCAACAGTGCCAACCAGGAACCACGTGTCACGAGCGACGATGATGAACTCGGAGGGTGTAAGTTACTTGTCTTCTTGCTTGGCAATAAGCAGCAGCATGTGCTGACTCGTGGGACGTGTAGATGGATTCTTTGACGCGGGGATGCTTTTGCAGACGCTCAAGGGGCGGGACACTGCCGAGGACGTGTCTGAAAGCAAGGCTTCGGAGCGTGCGGCCAGTGCTCGTCGCAAAAACGTGGGCAAGAAGTTGAGGCTAATGACGGAATGAAGGAGTCTTTGTGGTTTGTATGAGGCGACGAATGCGTTGCTTGGTGCTTGGTTTGCCAAGAAGGCTATTGGAACAATTTTTGATCTTGGATAATGAGTGCGGCTTTTTTTTTTTCCTTCTTTTTGTTGAAACATGACTTTGACTTTGGATTATGAGTGCGGCTTCTTTTTTTTCTTTTTTTCTTATGATCAAGCCGAGAGAAATACCTAGCAAATTCCTTTTGTCCTGACGTCTCAATGGGTAGCTGTTTGTCATGATTCAGTGCTTGAAAGGTTGTATAGGGTAAGTACTGCATAGTGGTAAAGGCGGCATGTCACGACAACCCACAAGCCGCGTCTCACGATGCCCAAGACACACACACCCTTCTTTTGGTAAACGAGCTCAAATACCTCTTTTTGCTACTCCAACACGTCATGACGCTCTGAGCTCTCTTCCTCTCTCCCGTCGCATCGCCATGACGACCCCCACGACTCTCTTGTTGCGCGTCATGAATGACGACTCTTTAGCGCAGTTGCCATGACGGACCTGACGCAGATTCTCCCCTCGTTTCGCATCGCTCCGTTTGCGGCGCTGTTTCCGGCGCTTGAGCGGCATGGGCTGTCGACGACGGATTTGCTGGCGTCGCATGCGGTGGATTTGGCAAAGGTGACGCGGTTGCCGGTGCTGGATTTGAAGAGGTTGGTGGCGGCGGTGCAGGCGGAGCTGGTGAGGGATGTGGTGGGGAGGAGGATATTGGAAGACGAGGAGGAGGAGGAGGAGGAGGGGATGAGTGGTGGAGGGGAGCTGGCGTCGTCGTCTGAGGCTCAAGAGGCGGCCAAGGAGCAAGAGGTGGCAAGTGAGCAAGAAGCGGCATCAGAGACAAGAAAGCCGTCAAGGACAAAGGAGTCGGCCTCAAACATCACCACCCTCGACCCCCTCCTCGACGCCTCCCTCAACGGCGGCATCCCACTCGGCTGCATCACCGAAATCACTGGCGAAAGCGGCGCCGGCAAAACACAGCTCCTCCTCACCCTCTGCCTCGCCATCCAGCTCTCTGGCCGCAAAGCCCTCTACATTTCCACCGAGTCGGCCCTGCCAACACCTCGCCTCGCCCAAATCCTTGCCTGCAACGCCTCCCTCAACGCCGCCCACCCCCGCCCGTCGCTCGACAATATCCTCAGCACCCTGGTCCCCGACCTCGAGTCCCAGGACCATATCCTGGAATACCAGGTGCCCGTCCTCTTGTCGCGCCATGACATTGGCCTCGTTGTGCTGGATTCCGTCGCGGCCAATTATCGCGCAGAGTTTGAGCGCCCCGTGCCCTTGTCAAACATGGCGGCTCGCACGCACGACTTGGTTCGCCTGGGCGCCCTGCTGCGTAACCTGGCCCGTCGCCACAACATGGCCGTGGTTGTTGCAAACCAAGTCGCCGATCGTTTTGCCTCGTCGCCTGTGCCGCCGCCTTCAAATCCAATCGCGGCCGCTCCTCCTCCCGGCCCTGATGACTTGTTTGACCTGCACAGCATGCCCGCTTTGCGTCTCGACCATCAGCAGCGATGGTTTACTGGCTGGGGCGACGATCCTTGCTTTCCAGACCCTCTCAAGACTCCCAGCCTCGGCCTCGTCTGGGCCACGCAAATCTCGTGTCGCCTGGTCCTCTTGAAACGTCCCGTCTACAATCAACCTCATAGAATCGCCCCGCCCATTGACGCCACCGCTGCTGCTGGCCCCTCACAACAAGACCAAGACGGCCTTGGCGAGCCAACACTAAAGGCTTGGAGGAGGTGGCTCAAGGTTGTCTTTGCACCACACGCTGCTGCTTCTGGGCCTGGCCTGGACGGTGCTGTAGAGTTTGAGCTTACAAGTGGAGGGCCCAAGGCCCTTGATAAGAAATCTAGTACAGAATAAAAGCAAAAGAGAGCAACACTCGCCCAACTTGATAGCACATATTCCATTGCGCTCAAGACAGTCGCCACTGTCACCACACAACCAGCTACTACGCTAGACAGCCAACATTTACGGCATGTACAAGTACAAGAGCCCAAACTCCTCTGCCAATGCCACAAAATGCATCCCTCCCGCTTCCATTCGCCTCATTTCGGATGTGGAAACTCGTCTTCAAGTTGAAGACGCACCCCGACATTCATGCTAATCAGCTCTTGGACCAGCAGCTTGGCTGCATATGGCATCGTCATCCTCGTCACCCCTCTGGTGCTCTTGCACGTATGGCAATATCCGCGGTATCCAAAGAGACCACACTGCTGGCAAATGTCAATCTCAGTCGCGTCCGAGCTGAGCATCAGACGCTCCAGTAAAAGCTGCGACGCCCCGTATGCAATCAAGCAATCACGCTCCATTTCTCCTAGTCTGAGGCCGCCAGACCGTGAACGGCCTTCGGTAGGCTGCCGAGTGAGAATGGCGCGAGGACCGCGCGCTCGAGAATGCATCTTGTCTTGAACCATGTGCTTGAGCCGCTGGTAGTATATAGGGCCGTTGAAGATGTAAGCCTCGAGTGGCTCCCCAGTCATTCCAGACGTAAAGTAGTCTTTGCCCTCCCACGAGAATCCGTGTCGGAGCAAAACTTGGCCCATTTCCTCTACCGGATGCGACCGGAAGGCGTCTCCAAAGCCATAGTCTTTGCGGCCATCGAGAACCGCCGCTTTTCCTGTCAAGCATTCTAGCAATTTGCCCACCGTCATTCGTGATGGAAATCCGTGGGGATTCATAATGATGTCGGGAGTCAGCCCGCAATCTGAAAAGGGCATGTCCTCCTGATCAACAATTATTCCCACGACTCCCTTTTGTCCGTGCCGAGACGAAAACTTGTCGCCAAGCTCGGGCCGTCGTGTCTGCCTCGTCTGCACCTTGATGACAGTTGTGTCCTTTTCTGTCTGGGAAATCATCACCTTGTCGATATAGGCTGGGTCGGGGATGCGATATTCTACTGATGAGTCTCGATACTCGCTTGGCCCACGGTCGATTCCGATCCCCGTCGTTGTCAAGTCTAGCGGCGTCTCCTTCTTGACCATGACGTCTCCATTCTTGACTCTATACCCCACTGTGGCCAAGCCATCATCGTCCAAGGCCCCGTACTTTTCGACACGTCGCTTGACGCCTCCAGACATTTCATTGGCAGGGTCTCCAATCCGCTCTCTCCTGCCGTTGGGGTACTTTTGAAGCTCACTCGTGTACTTGCGGAACACTTGGCACCGCCCAAAGCCCCGGTCAATCGACGCCTTGTTCAGCACAAGGGCATCTTCAATGTCGTAGCCCGAAAACGACATGACAATGACAGTGGCATTCTGGCCAGCGGGCAGCTTGTCGTAGTGGATCAGCTGGATCGTCTTGGTAATCACCATGGGTCTCTGCGGATAAACCAATGTGTACAAGAGCGTGTCGATGCGGTTGAATTGGTTGTAAGCAATGGCTCCTATTGCTTGCTTGCCCATGGCGCACTGGTAGGTATTTCGAGGAGACTGGTTATGGTGTGGAAAAGGAATTAATCCCGCGACAGCCCCGAGAATAGTAAAGGGCTCGATTTCCAGGTGAGTAGTGCTCTGTGTGATGTCCTCCTCGTATATAGTTACAAGAGCATCATTTTCCTCGTTGACGTCGAGATACTCGACGATGCCATTGGTCAAAAAGTCGTCAAACGTGACTTTTCCAAGCTGCAGAAGCTTGAGATGTTCTGCTTGGAGCTTCTGCTTGCCCTGCTTGACAATGATGTAGGGCCGGCAAATGCGGCCTTCATCAGTCGCAATATGTACCGCATTAAAATGTGAATTAATGTTGATGCTGACAAAGGGGGATATCCAGCCTCGACGGCGCATCGTCCGGAACCGCGAGGCAAATCTTTTTGGGTATCTCGTTAGGGCAAAAGGCGTACCATTGACATGAATCGTGTATGAGCCCTGGCGATGCATCTCTGCGCCCGAAAAGTTCCGGATAGGCTCTACTCCAGTGTCAAGAGTAAATATCCATCTCTTGATTGGCGTCTCATCAATGTTGGTTGTAATATGTGTCATGAGGGCCAAATTCTTGACAAGACCGCAAGCCTCGCCTTCTGGTGTATCCGAGGGACACAGCATGCCCCATTGCGACGGCTGCAGCGCACGCGGGCCCGATACTTTTCGCGTCTTTTCAAACTGGCTGCTGATTCGAGTCATCATGCCCAGGGCACTAATGTAGCTTAGACGGCTTAGCACGTGGGTTATCCCTGCTCGGTTCATGTTGAAGCGCTTGACGCTCCAGTTGCCCGTCTGAATGGCACGGTTTATCCCCAGTCCGATGCTATTGGCGTGGTTGCTAATCATATGAACGGCGTCCAGGGGGACAGCTCGGTTGTTCTTCTTGAGGAACTTGTCAATCGACATCTTGACTTCAACCATGAATCGTTTGAAGAGATCTTCAAAGATTAGAGAGAGCAGTTGGCCAGCCAGCTCCAGCCGCTTGTTACCCACAAAGTCTCTATCGTCAACTAGTTTTGGATCCTGCGAGGCCATGAGGACGCGCCGAGTCATCATGGCAACGTAGATGGCCTTGGGGTAGAAATCGAGTCCTTCAATGGGTACATGGGCAATGACGAGATTGGCCAATGCGTCTAATCCTTCTTCGACATTATTTCGACGAGCTTGTGCCCCAAATTGGGACCTGCGAGACCCCATCTTCACCCTGCTGCCAATGTATTCAAGGGCTTGGTGCTGGGTAAAGATGCCAGCCTTGATAGCCTCATCGAAATTGATGAGAAATTCATCCTGATATCTGCCATCCGAGCCCGCCACCAGCTGCATAATTTCGAAATCCGAGAGACCTCCAAGAGCCTTTAGAACAATGACAATTGGGATTCCCTCGACCAAAACGTTATGTGTGAGAAGAATTTTGTCCTTTTTCAATGTCACGTACGTTTTGGATTTGCGTTCGTGGGTTGAGCTGGTGACGGATGCTGAGATGATGTTGTTTTTTTCATCTGCCTCGACAATAACGCGGTTCTTGCTTAATTGCTCTTGGATCAGGATTACCTTTTCCGTCCCATTGACAATAAAGTAGCCGCCGGGATCGAGGGGGCATTCGTTCATGGCCTCCATTTGGGCATTGTTGGCTCCACTGAGTCGACACTTGCAGCTTTTGAGCATGACTGGCATGCGGCCCAGGGGAACATTTTTGCGCACAATCTTTTGGCGATCGCGAATATAGGCTATATTGACTAGTATCGGAGCGGCATATGTCATATCGCGCAGACGACACTCCATGGGTGTCACTTCACTACGAGACTTGGCTTCGTTGTGATCTTGTCGACGCGGCTGATCGACGCGGATATCGGTAAATCTAATGTAGCCTGCTTGTCAACACGTGTCTGCGCTAATTGTACCAGCAGGCAAACGCACTCGAGCCAGAAGTTGCTGTCCACATCGCTGCGTATGGTGCGATTGGCTCGCACGATTTCTTTGATTTCGTGTTCGACGAAGAAGTTGTACGAGTCTATATGTCTGTGCGCTGTCAGTTTTGTGGTCCAAGTTGGAGGTGTGGTAGGCGCATACTGTTTTACCAGGCCTAGGATGCGTCAGTAAAAGCTATAAATGGGCTATTTATTGAAAGGCACCTTACCCTTGACCTTGAGAAAAGCTGGTAATAGTTGGAATTTGTCTTCCTTTGTGGATACGGGGTCTGTGAGCTTTTTGCCGTTGTAGAATGGCTCAAGCAGGGCTTCGAAGCCGTCGTCAATCGGAGGCATTATGAAGGTCACCGCGGGATGATATTCAGCAAAATATGGGTAGTGTCGTGTTTACTTGTGTTCATCTTGTAGCAAATGAAGAGGCTAATGCAATGAGGAGAAATATGTTTTGCGCGCAGCCAGTCAAACTTAATTTACAGCAAGCCATGAGGTTCGGCGATGAAAAAGCTCCCAAAATATTTTGTCGAGGCCACGCGCGTGTGATAAGATAAGAACACCATCGTATTCGTAAATGGCATGTCTGCTTCGTCATCGAAGCTACTAGTTGGACAAAGGCCAAAGAAAAAAAAATCGTGGATGCTTTGTCAGAGTCTTGAACTAGTACTACTAGTAGTAGTGAGTAAAGAAGCATACTACTAGTAGCTTTACTCGCACGGAAAAAAAGAGGAAATAAATAAAAAAGAAAAGACGATTGTCTCGCAGTGGCGTCCTGCAGCTATCCTTGGGCTCACGATGGCACAAATTGCGTCATGCCATGGGGCTGCAACACTAAACCCCCACACGTCCCCCGTGCCCAGCAAGCCCCAGAGTAAAAGTCGGTGAGGCAGCCGACCGACTATGAAGTTTGACTCAAGTGAGAGCCACAAGCATCACATCGCAGCTAGAAATTGACCGAGCGGCTTTTGTCTTGCGGAGACATTAGATTCGCAGGCATTGACAGTACCGGTGCCTCTGTTACATCTTGGCGGTTCTAATCCTGCTGGTACCATTGTTTGCAAATCTAGGATGACAATGCGTGGCATATTGCTGGGGTTTGGCAAAGCCGGTCGTCTTGGGAGCTTGCCCAGGCCAAAAGGCGCAATACTAGGGTTCAATATTAGGGCGCCTGCATCACGCTCATAGCTGCCTCGCGCTACTAATCAGACTAACGGTGAAACCGCTTAATGTCGGCTAGCACCAAGGACGATTTGACAATGTTGCCCGAAAGTCGGGACTTTGATCGGTCGTGCAACAAGGCGACGAGACAGCAGACGGCAGTCGAGAATTTCAGCAGCAATGCAGCATCATCCAAGAGCGCGCTCTGAATGGGCTACTCGGAATGGGCTGCTTTGGTGGGCTGCTTTGGGCTGCATATGCCTTCTGCCAACAAAGAGGCGACAAAAGACCTCGCTCTTACCGTGGTTGCCGCAAGGGGGCTTGCTGTTGTGCCGTGCAGATCAAAGGCGCTTCATTGCCTCAGTTGGCCGTGGAGCAGCAATTGAAAAGTCTTGGCAGGATGACATGCGATTTGCCATCGGTCGCATATGATGAAAAGCGACCAGCCCCTCTTGGAGTGACGCCATTGTCGCATTACTAGATGCTACTTGGTTGTGGGGGAAGAGTGCTGCTTGCTACTCACTCACTGTCATATGTCATGGCCGCCATTGTCTGTACAGTACGCATGGGATATACCAAAGTGCATCAGTTTAAGCATTTGCTCCGAGGTTCGAGACTGTAGATCCTGCTCGCAGGGGGAGGGGGCCGTTGGGTTCCATCGGCCGTCTGCATCTCCTCAGCTGCCAGGCAAGGTCCAAAGAGTCCAGGCAGTCTTGTGTAGGGTAGCTGCTACCCAAGCTATCAAATGGCTACAAGGGCGGCCGGCATGGGGCAAAGGAAGCCAAGCCGGTACTGCTGCCGCTAGCTCGCGCGCCGTGGGAGGAGATGGAGGGACTGTGGTTGACGCTGCCGGGACGAGAGAGGGATACGGAGCCCGAGGCTTGTGGTGCGTAGATGGAGAGAAAGAGGTAGTAGTGGTTGGTAACTTGACAAGAACTGAGAGCGCACTTGATGTATGCTGCTGTGGAGACACGGCCACGCGAGGGACATGTTTGAGAAAACCTTGGACCCTGGCTGCGGGAGCAGAGCTCTCTCTCTGCACCCGCCCATGTCTGCACATAATGTACCCTAGGTAGCGTACATCAGGTGGCTACTAGTAGTTAGTAGTAGTAGTAGTCCTGCTAGGACCTACATGCCCATACATATGTACATACTCATACATTACATATAGTACTACTAGTACTCTACAGGCAGGCAAATAACATGGGGGCGTTTCCGCAGTAGCATGCCTGCCAAAATGGTAGGCAGTCATGGCATTGCGCGCCAGAGTTGGCCTCGAGAGCTTGACACGTTCACCCTCACCCCCTCCCCCCATCCTTACCCACATGCTGTGCCTGGGAGTCAACATGGCGACGGGGGTTCTTGTCATCTATGTCAAGCCGGCACTAACATGAATTGTAGCCGGCCGCATTGGCGCTAACCTCTCTCAAGCAGGTTTGCTGGGGCAGTTTCCAGGGCAGTTTGGTCAAATGGCGCCAGGAACACAAGTACCCGGTACTAGCGCCGTGTCAGCCACCATGGGTTGGTTCTTGCTGGCCGTGTCTGGCCTGCAGCGCGTACAGTGTCTTGGGGGGCGAATGAATACCGTGTGGCCAGCCACCAGCCGCAGCACTGCAAGGCAAGCATTGGCAAATGCCGTCGTTGGCCAGGGCGGGGCGGCAGACAAAGCCGTGTCGATCTGGCAGACAAGTCGCGGGCAATAGCAGGGCGCGAGTATGTAGCTCGATAGGCTCGTGGTTGAGTCATATCAGACAGTGGGAGCGGAGGCTGATTTGTGGCGCAGCGGTTGCTGGACAGATGCCTCGGGTGCCTGACTGGACGGCTGTCGTCTGGCCCAGCGTCCTGCGGTGCCTGTGGCTGCCGGGCCAGACAGGAGGGACGGCATGTACTCGGTACAAGGCCCGCCCGAGCCTGTAGAAGCGTCGGGCCCATCCAACATGGCTAGCTGTAGATGGGCGGCTAGAGGCTGCCCCCAAAGCCCCCGTCTGAACCCTGAGCCGTCCTCCTCCCATCAGATCAGTCACAGCAGCGTCTCGGCGAAGCTCTGTTTTGCCATTTCCTGCTGGCCCTCTCCTCTCCCTCTTCCTCTCTCTCTTTTTGCTTTTAAACTTTGCCTAGTTCCAACGCTGCGAGCTGGCGGCTTGTCAAACGCCACCGTTTTATTGGTGCTCAGCCGCGTCAAGTGCTTTTTTTTCTCATTCCACTCGCCACGACACTTGCTCCTGACTCCTCCGGGAAGCCCCGGTGTCAGTTTGGCGCTTGCCGTTGGCACCGTCTCTGAGGAGCAAAGGACCGACGTGTGCAAAGATTGATAGATGACGGTATGTTGTGCGCTCGCGCGGCCACGCCTGGATTGTCTCTGGCATACCCCGATGACGAGGCGTGCCGCGCTGGCCGCCTCTGGCTCCTTGTCAGCGCTGCTGGTGGCCGTGGACGCGTCGTGGCCACATATGGCCCGACGTCTTTGCTTTTGCCGTGGACGCTGCTCGCCACGGCCAGCAGCCCTAAGCACACGCCGCTGCCGCTGGCCAACAAGACAGGGCCTGGAGCCTTGATGCCCCCTGTCTAGGCCAGGCCAGGCCGGGACCCATGCGGCCATGCCCACTCGCCCACACAGACCGACTGGCCTTAGATACGAATCCATACAACAATGCATCGAATCACCCCGCCTCCCTTTCCCGCTCTTTTGGTTTTCGGTCTGGCGGCGTGTGCTGACTCTTGCTGCTCCACGCCAACAGATTTGATCGCGACGGAGCTGCCAATTGTTGATCCTCTCTCCAGCCATTTGCCATGGACGAGCTGCGCTTCAGAGCCCAGCAGTCGCCGCGCAACGAGGCGCACCTGGCTTCCTTTGTATCGTCATCCCGCAACCCGTCCCGTCTCTCGCAGCCCTCTGCCTCTCACGACCCACGCTCCAATATGCCCCGACGCTTCACCACCGACTCTGGCCGCGTGCCAACTCTCACCTCTATAGCGCCTGCCATGACGTCGACGTCGACGCAACGCGGCCCAGCCCTCGACGCCTCGCAGGACTATAATGTCGGTCGCCAAGCCCCTTGTGCTCTCGTCTTGTCGTGAGCCTTGTAAATCTGTTTCCATGCACACTGGCTGACGTTGAGAGCACAGACGTTGCACAAAGTTCAGCTGGTAAGCGCCCTGAAAAACGGGCCTCTCCAAGTTGACCCCTTGCCGACACTGGGCAATCATGTACTGCAGTGTCGTGGGTCAGCTAACTGTATCCATAGATAGAGCAAAAGAAAATGGAGTACGAGAGGATCCGAGAGCAGCGGCGTCGCTTTGAGCTCGAGATGCAGAGGCTGGACCAGCAGCAGAGGCGCGAGGCTCAAGAGCTGGCGCAGATGGAGGAGGAAATTGGCCAGATTGGCGGCCATCAGTCGGAGCCTACAACACCACCTGAATATCACGATGGCTCTGGCTTTCCCTCCATCTTCTCGAGGCCAAACAGATACTCGACGTCTAGCATAGCCTCGCCTCCAGGGCTCTATAATCGCCCAGCGCGCTCGGGCTCTCAGATCACCTCTCCTCCTTCGGGCCCCATACAGCATCGCTACGGGTTCGAGGAAGCTTTGCCTTCACGCTCTGTCCCAACCACGCGCCGAAATAGTGACGATGAAAAGGAGGAGGCGGTCCGCCAGGACCCGACCAGTCACAGGTCGAGCAATGCGTGAGTTGCCTGCCGTGTTGTTTGCGTGACTTGTCTCTTTGTACACATTTATGCGAGGCTCGGTAGTTCTGAGCTCGCAGCTTGTCTTGCCTTTGCGACGCCTGCTTTTTGAGTAATGAGGAATCTGTGCTGCTGCCATGGCGCTGGGAGCACTCACCAAGGTCATGGTGTGATTTACTCTCATTTCTTACAACTGCACAAGTCTTGGGTCTGGGGCCTGGCGAGTGCTAGACTCGGCACACAGCACCTGACTTGGTGCCCTGCCATTTTTGTCGGTCAATAATGGGAGGCAGACACTGTTGGATACCTGGGTACGCGTTTCATCAATGCAGCTGCTCGGGTCTATTGTGTTTGGCGCCGTCGACTTATTACCTTCCTCTTCCACCACTCACTCTTATCCTCTTCTTTTCTTTGCCACGCGCTTCTCTACACGGCCCATGGGCAACCTTGCATGACTTGCACCCTATACTGAGTTTGTCTGCTCGCTTTTTTACTTTTTTTTGAGACTGCTTCAACCTTGCAGCTACTTGACATCTGTATGCTTTGGTTCCTAGAGCTTGTGGCTTGGTCCTTTTCTCGGTGTATTCGTTTGAAGAGCGCTCGTTTGCATGCCTCTTGACCACCAATTTACGCCAAGGCTCTGGCTATCATTTGACGCGAGACTGATTGTTGCCTCGCACACAGCCTTAACCGATATTCCATGCCTGTAACGCGGTCGAGAAACGGGCTATACGACATGAATCTGGATCAGACCAATACAACGCGCTTTCTTTTTGGCGACGACGATCAGCAGGCGTTTAGTCGTGGCCAAACCCCCGACGACAACTTTCCCACTCTGGTGAGGCGTGAAGATCAAATGGTGAGCGTGAGCCTTGTTTCTCTTTGTGCTTTTCTGCTTGCTATGGTCTTGGCCCCAGCCGTTTGCGAGGGCGACGAGGCAGCAAAAGGCCTTGCAGCAGTCGTTGCAAAGCCTGTGCCACTGCTGGCAAGCTGTGGCTTTACAGAGCCGCTCGCAAGCTCCGTCAGGGCTCGACTACCTTCCCCCTCGTAATTTTGTGGCTCATAATTTTTTCCTCTCTCACCCCAGCTACCTTGACCTACCCCACCTCAGTTTCCTGGTCATTTTCTTCCCCCTTTCACAAATTCTCCATACACAACACGCCTTTGCCTTTTGCCCAGACTTTTGCACAAGACTGTATCACCTAGACGCGCAGCCCGCTCGCATATATCTTTTGAGTATCGTCTTTTGCTATTCTGACGACCCGTGTCCTTGTGCAGCTCTCTGCTTCGTCTGCAGCGCTCGATCTCGCCCTGTCTCCTTCCCCAAGCCCTGAGGCGTGGTGCATTCTCAAGGGCGCAAGTCTTGTTAACCATCGTTATACGCAACAGAGCTTGTCTTCGGCAAACGGATCTTCTCCCAATCCGCCTGCAGAAATCGCCAGTATTGGCAGTCGGCCCACGTCTCTGCGCAACTCACTTGATCTCAAGTACATGTCTGCCAACGCTATTGAAGGCTCGAGCGGCATCATGCCGTCGCAGTCAAGCTCCAACATGGCGACACCTCCCAGGTTGCAGACGTCGTTTTCAGCCAATGATGTTCCCACGGTTAAGAACCCGGCGGGAGCGTCAGTGGCGGGAAATAACGCCAACCACCATGCTCAGCAGCACTTTCATCATCACAATGCCAGCATCGGTCGCATTCCGGCTGGGGCCATGTCCAATCGCGGCCATAGTCGCGATCTTTCTAGCGACAATGGTGTCAATGGAAGCCGTGAGCAGAGCTCGGGTTACCCATCGATTCAGTCGGCACTTCAGGCGAGTGCGCCACCTTTTGGGCCAAGCCTTAACAGTGTCGCGCCCGTGGCTTCTGTGGCCCCTCCAATGGCATCTACAGGAAGCAATGCCTCGATGAGCCACTTCCATGGCTTCTATCCTGCCAATGGGTATGCTCCGGCAAGCACCACTGCGGCAAGCAGCTACGCCATGCCCATGCTGGCCGCTAGCATGCAGCAGATGAGCATCAACGGCGTCAATGGCGGCACCATGTATCCTAGTCAAAACTACACTGGCTACGGCTCAATGCCCTACAACAATGGTCAGAATGGCCATAATCATGGGCAGCCGTCTCAGGCTCGCGACAGCCAGGCTCGCGTCATTCAGCATCGCCGCCAGATGGATACAGAAGGTAAGCAAATGTCGAGGCGGCGGAATAACTGGGAGCGTTGATGGCTAACTGGTGTGCAGCCATGGCACGCTATCACAATATGCCTCTGGAATCTTTCCGAGGCCAAATCTACGACTTGTGCAAGGATCAGTATGGTTGTCGTTATCTGCAGAGAAAGCTTGAGGAGCGAAACCCTGAGCAAATCAACTTTATCTGGCTCGAGACGAACCAGCACGTCATTGAGCTCATGATGGACCCATTTGGTAACTACCTTTGCCAGAAGCTCCTTGAATTCTGCAGTGATGATGAGCGGACCGTCTTGATCCAGAACGCTTCTCAGGACATGGTGCGCATCGCTCTCAATCAGCACGGCACACGCGCCCTGCAAAAGATGATTGAGTTTGTCACTACCGGACAGCAAGTGCGCCTGATTATCGAGGCGCTTCGGTTCCGCGTGGTGGAGCTGATTCAGGATCTCAATGGCAACCACGTCATTCAGAAATGCCTCAACAAGCTTACTTCCAATGACGCCCAATTCATCTTTGATGCTGTTGGTAATCACTGCGTCGATGTGGGCACTCATCGCCACGGCTGCTGTGTTCTCCAGCGCTGCATCGACCACGCGTCGGGCCATCAAAAGTCGTGGCTTGTCGACCGCATCACGGCCCATGCTCGGGTGCTGGTGCAGGATCCGTTTGGCAATTACGTGGTGCAGTACATTGTCGATCTCAACGAGCCGAGCTTTACCGACCCTGTGGTGCAGTCGTTCAAGGGCTGTATTGGCTCGCTTTCGCGCCACAAGTTTAGCTCCAACGTGGTTGAAAAGTGCTTGCGCTGTGCTGGGCCCGAGTCCAAGGACATGATTGTCGACGAGCTTCTCGCTCCGCAGGAGATGGAGCGACACTTGCGCGACTCGTTTGGCAACTACGTTGTCCAGACGGCGCTCGAGTTTGCTACGCCTCACCAAAAGTATCGCCTGGTGGAGGCTATTCGTCCGCTTCTGCCTCAGATCCGCAATACGCCCTATGGCCGCCGCATCCAGGCCAAGATTAGTCTCTACGACAATCGTGGCAGTGCCGCCTCGAGCGGACAGGCTACACCGGCCGACAACACGCAGGGCCAGATTCCCATTCGACCGCCTCATGCCCGTGGTATGGGCGGCAATAACTCGGCGCCACCCAATGGCGGAGTGCAGGTCACTGGTCGCCAGCATGTGGCCCACTATGCCAATACAGCCTTGGCATCGTCGCCTGGCAACTCGCCTCCCGGCTCTGTGCAGCAGGCGTCCGTCCCGCAGGCTTCTGAGCAGTCCCCCGTCTCTGCGGATGCCATGGACCAAGGTGCAACGCCCATTCAGCACCAGCGAGGGCACCACGTGGTCCCAGCTCCATACACGCCCACGCGCACTGCCAATGGCGCCTCTACCAATGTCGGCATGGATGCTGGTGAGTCGCGCTGGCTCTAAGTCGGTCTTGTCCTTTACACCCCACGGCGTACTATGGCGAAACCCCAAGTTGAGTGGCGGGTACCCAATCTGTGGGCAGCACTCGATCTAGTCACCCAGTAACGACACTGTTATGACCTGACGATTTTTCTTGCTCTTTTGTGTGCTTTTTTCCATTGCCCGCGAAACCAGATCAAGAACGCAGAATGCGTACGACCACTCGAAACCTTTTATCAATCAACGCAGCACCTTGGGTGTTTTTTTGTGTGTACATTAACTCGGAGGCGGGGGGGGTTTTTAAGCAAAACAAGCGACTGAGCAAAAGAAGAGAAAAGAAAACGTCACCATATGCCAACAGCTTGAGCTGGTGATTGCCTCTGCATCAGAAAAGCCAGACATTACAAAGCAAGACTTTTGTACGTGTATTTGGATCATCACGAAACGACAGACAGCATAGATGAAACTCGATTGTCGCTTCCTCTTTTTTTTCCTTTTTTTTTCTTTTCTGGTCTTGTTCCTCGTCGTCTCCCTGTCGTCTTTCTTCGACTTCCATGTTCATTCTTTGGCAAGCCCCGTCTTGGGCGCTCAAGAGGGCTCGTTGCGCCGGGTGGTTTTTGCGTTTTAACGCAAAGCAAAAGCAAAAGCAAAGGAGGGGCAAAGCAAGCAAAAAAACAACAACAACTTGGCACTTGGTCTTTGCCTACTCATGACTTTTTTTTTTCTCCTTTTATTCTTAATAACGGCCATGACGAAGCGCCCAATGCCACTGTAATGGAAGCTCGGTTTCTGTTTTTTCTTTTTCTTTTTTCATTTTGTCATTGTTTTGCCATTTACTTTTTTTTTCCTTTTTTTTTTACTGCTTTGACGGGTGAATTTCCTTGTTGCCTCTATTTGGGCGCGCTGTTATTTCCCTCTCTCTTCTTTCCATCTTTTTCTCCCCCCCAAGTTTTTTTTTTTTTTTTTAAAAAAAAAACACACAAATCGCTGCCTTGGTCTAGGGGCCAGCCCATGTCTTTGTTTTTTTTTTCGCCATCTTCTGCTTTTCCAACATGCCCCCTCCCCCCTTTTTTTTTTCCATTGCGGAGCATCTGTCGTTACAGTGCTATTTGCCTGGTTACGTACCGAAGCACAGAGCAAGGAAGAAATGTTTTGTCTTGCTTCTTTATTCTTCTTTGGCAACTCTTGGCTTTTCATGTCCCGTTTTGGTGTGCAAAGGGGGAAAAGAGGTCGAAGGGGATGGAACGCGGGGCATGTTCTCCTTTGCGGGAGCATGGCATGTATGAGTTGAAAGAGTCTTTTTTTTTTTCGCAATTACACACCAAAGTAGCAAGGGAAAAAAAAAGAAAAAGGGTTACGGTTCTTTACATTGTGGTGTAGTGGTGGTGACTTTTGAGACTTTGGAGTCGTAGGGTGCTCCGTCTTGTATGAAGAGTGCTGAGGGGTGCCTTGTTGAGTGGGTCAAAGGGTGCATTCTACTCTTGTATAAACTCTACAAGAGGGGAAAATAGAGGCATCGTGTGCCGAATCTTGTGGCGCCCAGGCTACATTCAGACATGGCCAGTCTCATTTGTACAAAAGTTTGTGAATGCCGCAACGTGTGCCATTGAACTACGGACTCCAAATACTGCCCATTTTCTTTGTTTTGCACTTGACAAATGATAAAAAAGAAAGAACCCCAATCAATGCAAATAGTGCCCAGTGCCCTAATCCACACCGATTCACGGCACGTCTGCAATGCTCTGGCCAGCCGAAATGGACCGACAGGCAAACCAGCCCCGCTCCGAACAAGCGAGGAGGAGGAGGAGAAGGAGGAGGAGGAGCATTTATCGGTAACGCCACAGCGACAGAGTATTGTGACGCTTCCACGTCTTTCTGCGGCCGGCGCGCGTCTTGTTGTAGCGATGGCCCTTGTTGAGGCCGCGCGACTTCTTGCCCGAGGCAGTGAGGCCGCGGCACTCGCGGTGCTTGTGGACGGGGTTGACGATCCAGTTAATTCGGGGATCGATGCGGATAGCCTTGTGCTGGGGGTCCACCAGGATAACCTCGTAGTACTTGTACGTCGAGTCCTGGTTGATCCAGTACGAGTTGAGGACGCGCAAGTTGGCGCAGCGGCGGCCGACGCGCTCCTCGGCCGTGGCGCTGAGGGCGCGCTGGTACTTGAGCTGGTTGACACCCTGATTGGTGGGCTTGCCTGTGGCGAGGAGAGGAGAGAAAAACACCGCCCGTCAGCAGAGCGTCGCCCAAAGAATTAAGGGGGGGGGGGAAACAAACCATAGGTAGCACCCTTGGGAACGGGGCGCTTGCGGCCGCCGCGACGGACGCGCACGCGGTAGATAACATAGCCCTGCTTGGCCTTGTATCCAAGACGGCGAGCCTTGTCTGGGCGCGAGGGCCGCGAAGCACGGTGGATAACGTTCAATTGACGCAGCTATATTGATGCACTCTCAGCTCATGTTCAACGAGTGTATAGCACAGGCGAGCAATTCGAGCAAAATTCCCACACTCTTGGCCCGCCTGCTCTCCTTGTCCGCTTGGCCTCAATCGTAGCCAGCAGCTCCAAAAGAGCGAGCGAGCCAGAGAGTGTATTCGGAACCGTCAAAAAGCTCGCCCACAAGACTTTGGCATCATGGACGTACTTCCCAGCATCGCACGCGCAAGAGGAAGCGCATCACGTCCGACTGCTTCTTCTTCTGAAGCTCCTCGACATACTTGAGGGCACCCATCTTGGCTGTAAAGGCCTCGGCGTCAGCGCTTTTTTGTCCTTGTTTTATTTACAAACAAGGAAAAGAAAAAATTGGGCATCAATCGACTTACCGGTTGTGCAGTACGGTTGCTGCTGGTTAGTAACTGGGTGGCAGAGTGATGAAAATTACAAGCAGCAAGTCGATAATGGAAATTTTGCCTCGACAAGTTTGTGGGTTAAGCGACGCACTAACCTCGATTCGGCTGTAGTGCGGTTAGGACTTGCCCCTCGTCTCTCCACAGCTCGCGTGTGTTGATGACTCAGCAGCAGCTCAAGATGCGTCCACCTACACCTTGTTGGGAAGGGCGGCGGCTCATCAAGAGCCACAAGGTTGAAAAAAGTTATTGTGACATGAACAAGGCATTTTCGGCTGTTAAAAGTTTTCATTAAATTCATTCTCACAATTTCAGCACATAAGCTTAGCTCATACATCTTTGTGTGCGGGGTGAGGAGGAGTAAGGGTTTGAGCGCATCAAGACTTGCAAATCTCATAATGGACAAAACAAGTAATCAGCCATCCTTCTCATCCGGCAGCAACGCCACCACACTCGAAAATGCCTTGAACAAGGCGTGCGCCGTAGAGCCCCAAGTTTCCTCGCCTCGTCTCGGCCTCGAATCAGCCAGAAACTCTTGGGCCAGTGCGCGGATATCGTCACCTTGCCTGCCTTTGCCGGCGGCGGCAGTAGTCGACTTGTTTGGCATAACAATGTCCCTCAAAATATCAAGCGATACATCCTTGGCGGCGTCATTGAGTGCTCCAAGGTCCTTGATATCCTGCTCCCAGTGCTCAATGTTTAGCTTGTCCACCTTTAGGTTGCCTCGGCTCAAGAGTTGGTACTCGTCGAGCACATCGTCAGCCAGCGTCAAGGACTCCATAGCCAGCGTATACGTCTCATTCCCAGAGTCGTGTGAGCTCGACGCGGCCCTTTGGGAAAAAAGAGACTGGACGTCTAGAGTAAGAGGCTCTGTGAATAGCGTGCTGCCTCTGCTTCTACACTCGCAGTCAACCACTAGTTGGAAAGCCATGTGTCAATTTGTTGAGTAGACATGCAAGCAAACTTACGACTTGGCCACTGCCTCTTCAAACTGCTCAATCGCTTCGTCTCTTTCTTGCTTTATGCGCTCTTGGATCCTCTGCAACACCTCGGCTACCTCGACCGTGCCATTCTTGGCCCTCGCATCAGACGCTGGAGACGACTGGCCAGGCCACGCATTGGTCGGAGCCTGGCATGATGCCGCCAGCGCAGCGAGCTCTGAATTCATTTCCGTGCCAGAGTCGTCGCTCTGCCGCTGCTTCTTGCTCGCTCGGCCAGTAGTCGTCGCCGCCTTGGTCCTCTTCTTTGCAGGCACAGGTCTTGGCTCGGCCGTCTTGCTATTCGCAGCCCCGTTGCCTGACTTGACCTCAGCAAACACTTGTAGGTGGTTCATTGTGCCAATCGCCGGCCCTTGTTACCTTTTTTGCCTTGGCCTCTTCTCGTTGCAGGAGCCATGGCCCAAGTGTGTCATGGAAATGATACAACTATGCTTGAGGTCCAGAAATGGTTCAGACAATCATGGTCCTTGTCAAATTCTGGTCCTTTGTTGCTTGCCTCCACTCCGTCGCAACCTCTCTTTCCCTTGTTCTGGGGCACCTTCCTCGGCGGCTCGCGAGTGTCTCTCGGTTTTACACGTGTCTACACCTACCCTGCTCAACACCTGTCGAGTTGATTGCACATGTTCTATTTAATTCGAATGCATTAATCTTTTACCCTCAGTCCAGTTTATAATATCCGTCCAAACCCATCAATGCAGGTTGATAGTGTTCATGAAAGAAATGAGCAACAATAGGCCGTCCATAAGAAAATGATCTTGTCGTACAGGACTTCAGCAAAAAACCCAAGCCGTGTCTTCTCAGTCGACTATTAGTTACAACATGTGTGCTCTTGTTTACTCAACCGTCTCTGTCTATATTCGGCCGTTGAAAACATGCGAAGCAAAAAAAAAAAGGCTTCCAAATCCTGTTTCCGTAGCCTTGAAGTGTCCTGTTGCCGAGACAGCGACATTCAATGACACAGCAAACAGATTTTCTGAAGGAAAAGAAATAATTCCAAAAGAAAGAGTGTGATAATATATAACAAGACGGTCGCTCGTAATCGCTACTAATCATCGCGGGTTGTCGCTGGCTGCTGCCAAAGAGCGGTGCAACTGGCATTCAGAGTGCTCCTCGGTATGGCAAAGCTCATAGTCCGTGCTGAGCAAGAGGCAAGACTGGGACTATGCCACGGCAGAGACTGACTCATACTGCGAACAGGTTCAAAGTAGATATACCCGTCTGTAAAATGTTGCCAAAAACAAGAAGGAATAGCTCACGTTGGCGTGAGCAAAGTAGCTAGCTCAGTCAAGGTACGTGAGCTTTTCAATCCCATCAAGAAATTAATTGGTATTCAAAGAAAGACCACTGAAAGCAGCAGCAGTCCAGTCGTCTTGTGCTGCGAGTGGCGGGACACCCTGTGTCACTGACGCAGACGCCGACATGTTTTGAGAGGCTGCCAGGCGCTGACGGATCGAAACAAAGTCGTTTGGCTGGGAAAATCCAGGGGTAGAAAAGCCTTCAATAGCTGGCGACAGATTCGAGTTGTATGCCATGGTGTTTCGAGCATTCCCAAATATGCCCCCTGCGCCGTAAGCGTAGCCCGACGTTGGATAGGCAGAGTTGGGAGAGATTTGCCTGTCCGTCACAAAAGACGGGGCAAAGGGCTGACGAAGCACTCGAGACGAGGGTGGCTGATGAGTAAAGGCTTGCTGCTGCTGTTGAGGCTGCTGTTGAGATTGCTGCTGCTGCTGCTGCTGCTGCTGTTCTTGGGAGTGCTGGCCTTGACGGCGGTCTCCTGCACTGCTAGCGGCACGCCCAACCCCTACCGCCCCGGGCCCAATACCGCTGGGGGCTTGAATGCCAAGCGTTGGGCTGGCAAAGGAGGCGGGGTTAATAGCAGACATCCAGATGCGTGTCTTGTAGATTTTAAAAAGGTCTGTAACAAGCGAGTTGAAATTGATGTAAGAGTCGGCAAAATAATAAAAAGTAAGTTTTTTCCAATCCCTGTTGCAGTGTTAGCGTCTCCATGGCCAGACGCGGCACTCAGTAGAAGGGTTTTGAACCTACATTTGAAACTCGGCATCGAGAATTTCCATGTTGAGTCCATGGTCCTTGACCTTTTGCATGCACACTCTCTTGGCCTTGGCCTCCTGGCCCTCCTTGTCGCGCAAGGCGTGAATCTCGTGGTTTTGGGCCAGGCGCTTGATGAGTTTTGGGCGAAGCTCACCGGCACTGGGCTCCTGCAAGTGGTGCTGGCTGGGAGGGCCCATGCCGCCAATGGCACTTGGCTGGCAACCGCTAGGCGCCGTAATGTAGGCCGAGCTGACACCCTCGTGTGCCGCTGCTGCACCTTGTGAGTACATCATAAGCCACTTGTAGTGTTCTTCGGCAAAGTGCTCCTTGTGCTCCTTGGCTGCTTGCCAATCAACATTATCCTTGGCCACAGTCCCCAAGTCGGTGCCGCGGTCAGCCTCCACAATCACCAGGTCGCCGGGCTTGACGGTAAGTCCGGTTCCTTCCTGTATGTAAAACACATCGGCCCTGGCGCACTTGAAAAGGACGACATGTAGGAGCTGGTTGTGTCTGGGTTGTGCCATGCCGTAAGTGTTTCGGTGGGGCGACGGAGCTCGATTAACAAACTGATTCTGTAAAGCGAGCGACGGGGCGTATGGACTGTTAAAGGCTGTTTGCATCGTGTGCGACGGTGCGGCATATATAGATGCTATTGGTCATGCAAAACACGCCGAGTCAGCTCGAGATAAATAAACATAAATGGTTGGCACCGCAATGCAAAACCTTACAATTGTTAGACGAGGCAAAAAAGTTACCATCGCCAGCATAGTTTGGAGCAAAGCCCTGTGGAGTCTGCGAATCAGCAGTGCTGACGTCAAGTACCGAAGCTGAGTCGGCAAGGGAGCTGATGGACCCTTGGCGCGTGGGCATGTTCGCAAAAGAGTGTCGCCTGCTCTGCGAAATGTCGCCTGCAAAGAGCCCGGGTGAGCTTGTCCATAGTGCCGCCTTCTTCATGTGATCCAGCTTTCGGCTGTCCATGCCCAGAGGCGTTCGAAAAGCATGGCCTCCAAACTCGCTCATGCGGCGAGTCGACGATCGTCGTGCAAAAGGATCGCCAGTCTCGTTGGCCTCGTCCAGTTCGTCAATAGCGTAGTCTGACTCTTCGGGAACCGGCTCGTGTAGCTGGTAGCCATTTCCGAGATATGTCGACCCGGTAGGAGCGCGTGGCCGTATACGAGCATTATACTGCTGCTGCTGGCGGAGCATTGCATTTTCCCGGGCCAAGAGCTCAATTGTTCTCGACTCATTTGTTTGGTGATAGGACCCTTGCAGAGATTCGCCGGTGCTCTCGTCGTCGTCGTCTTCCACTTCCTTGACCTTGTCCAACATGGAACTGTCGTTTGCCATTTCACTCAGCATGCTGGGCCGCGAAGGCCGATGGTGAAGAGAAGGATAGCGGCCGCCGCGTCCCATGACTGTGGATGAGCCCATGGTAGAGGGAGGCGCGACTTCGGGGTCCATCTGGCCGACAGAATACGACTGAGAGCGGTACGTCTTGGGGGTCGGATGGAGGGGGATGGGAAAAGGAATCTGCGGGTTGGTGTTGGGCTCGCGTGAGCCCGACGTCGACATGGGCGAGAGACCCGCGTCGGGCCCAAAAAAGGAGTTGCCAGCAGCGCCCGGGGGCACTGTCGACGTGGGCGAGGGGAGCACCTCACTGAGCCTCGAGGGCGCATCTTTGCGGTCGTTCCAGATGCCGGTGCCCCAGGCAAAGGTGGAGGGAGCTGGCACACGCCCCATGACGGCAGAGCTGGCGTGAGAGCCCCAGGGGCCGTTTGCAGCCTCGGCAGACGGGGTACTGGGGTGGGAAGTCGTGGGAGACATGGAGCTGGCAAAGGAGCCCTTTCGAGGCCGTGCGAGGGATTGCGTCGTGTCGTTGAGCCACGAGGATCGGCGCACAGGCCTGTGAGACGAAGGCAGCACGGCAGAGGGCTGTGGCGCGTCCAGACGGTGGTCGCCCTCGTCGTCGGAGCTGGCAAGGGCCTCGGAATCCGGAGTCGATGTTCGGGCGCTGACCTTGTCGAGAAGCAGGCTTTGGGTGCTCTGCGCGCCCGAGACGGCTGGTGCCAGCTTTGACGAGCGTCCGGTCTTGAGAGAGCCGGAGCTCATCATGAACCAAGGCGAGGCAGCCAAAAAGACTCGACGCTGGCCAGGTGGAACCGCTTCGGGCGGAGTCGTAGGTGGCTGTAAAGTAATATTGCGTGAAGTTTGTCCAGCCAAGCCCAGCCTTGGATCAGCGCATCCAAGGTGCAACCAAAGTGCAACACCGCAAGCAAACGGAAGGCTTGCACGTGACAGCGACAAGGAAATGCGCACGGCAGCCCGGAGCCAGGGAATGAGCCGAGTTGGGGCGGCAGGTGAGTGATGCTGATGAAGGATGTGATGTGGAAATGGGCTGTGTCAAAATGTCAGCTGACTGAGCCTCGACAAGACGATTCAATGCGCCGCCAGAGAGCCGTCAGAGGAGCCAAGGACGGTCCAAGATACGAGCAAAGCTTGTTTTGCCTCCTGCTTACTTTTGCTCCCTCGCCCTTTCCGACGCCACCTGCACGACTTGCGGCCTCACATGCGGCTCAAGGGAAAAGGAGAGGGAAACATACCGGTTACGTATCTTGGGCCGACATCTATCTTGGGCAGACGACTAAGAGAGCAGATCTAGGTCCAAACAAATGTCCACAAGGCTCGTCGTCTAGGCGGGCGTCTTTGGCTGCTATTGTTCGCGACAGGTTGCGTAGTCGAGAGATAATAGAAAACAGGATGCAAGGAGAGGGTATCATAGGCCAGTCTAAACGAATTTGTCTATACCCCAGGACCAAATGAAAGGGTGCGAGGGGGGGAGAAGAGGATGTTTTTTGTTTCTGAACAGGGCAACAAGAGGCGACGCGGTCGACAAGTGGTGCCCCAAGGAGAGCAATATCAAGGTGGAAGTGCTACTTGAGGCCCATGTTCGGATGAGGGGAAAATGGACCCACGGAGTCGTGGCAGCCTGAGGCAACTCTATCGGCTCAGCAAAGGGCGCGACGAGCCAGGCGCCTAGACAAGGAGCGGGAAGAGGGGAGGACAAGGAACGACGGCGGTCAAGTGGTGATACACGGTGACGTAGAGCGCGGAGCCAGAGGGCGTGGAGAGAAAGGAGTGAAAGTGTCACGGGTGGAGAGAGGCGAAAAAACGAGGATGAAGGTGATGATGGAGGACAAGAGGTGGCGGTAGGGATGATGAAGAGAGCAATCAGGCAGGCTGAAATGGGGAGAGCGGAACAAAGGTGGCGCGACCGGAGGACGCCGAGAAAAATGCTTGCGTCGCAGTCACACGGGCTGCTCTGATTGTGGTGATGGAAAAAAAAAGAGGCAGAGGGCTTGGTGTGACAAAGTGCCGTGTATGAAGTCCAAAGGTAAGGTATGTATGCGACTAGGCGGCCAGTCAAAGTCAGGGTCTATTGGAGCCAAAAAACCCTTTTTTAGCCCGCGGCCGTAGACGTCGCGTGGCCGCTCGACACTAGAGCGCACTGTGCTGAGGGCGGACAAGATTTCCGCAAGACAAGACGGCCTCTGGGCTTGGCGATGGGCTGGCCTTGCTAGGTGGCCAATTGGGGAGGGGCCAGGGCAGCTTTGGTGGAGCGAGAGAGACACTTGGGGGAGAGGGCTTGTGGGAGAGTATAGGAGACGGGGCGTGGGAGACAGTCGTGGGAGGCAGTCGTGGGAGAGACGGGCAAGCGAGCAAGCAGCAGCAGGGCTCGAGATATGGCTTCGCGCGGCCACCAAGGAAAAGAGGCAGAGGTGGAATGTGCAAGAGGCCATCAACGCGGGGATGCCAAGGCAGCGGCGCCGAGGCAGCACGGCTGACCCATGCCGCCTCACATTGACCCAGAAAGATGGGTGTCCATTGTGCTCGCGTCGTCTCGTCGCCAGTCTTTTGCTCCATGTTTGCTGCTGCCATGGCTCCTCCATGCTTGTGCACGCAAGAGGCCAGGTAGGGCAGAGAGCAGTGGGCAGCCAGGCAGACAGTGGGCGGGCAGACAGTGCCAGGGCGCCAGAGAGCAGAAATTGCAGGCTGTTTGCCTGCGGGCGCTACCGCCTGGCTCTGGTAGCACCAGTGCTTGCTAGCCACTGTTGATTGGAAGCAAGGAGGGGCGGGCTGTGGGGCGCTGCAAGCTGCAAGCTGCAGCTGCACATGGTCCGAAAGAGTCTCGTCGGCGGATTTGGAGCCCCACTTGTCCCCCCACCATCCCCAGAGACTCCCCAGTCGGCAGCGCGCCAGCCGCTTCTCCAAGCAGCCTAGTGGTGCATGGCCTGGCCTAGCGGTGCATGGAGCAGTCGACTCTGGTTTGACGCTTGTCTGCACTTGCGCCAAGGCACGGCTGGCGCATTCCATTCGAGCTCCGCCTTGGAGCCTTGGGGCGCTGTCCCACCGCCTGGGTCCCCGTGACTGCCCGCCTGGGACCCCCAGGCACCGCCGCCCTGTCCTGTGCCCCGTCTGCCAACTCAAGCTGCCTCGAGGTGCCTTACATTAGTTGCCTTTTTTTGCAGAGCACTGGGCGCTTCTTGGGATCCAGCCCTAGCAAACCTGGCTTGGCGGGCTCTGCTGGCAGCGAGGGGAGGTCAGCAGCGGCAGCCGGTGCCATCCATCTCGTGCCGCGAGCGCGAATAGCAACAAGCCTCCACCAACAGGCTCCCGAGAGGGGCAGATGAAGCGCACTAGACAGCCAGCGCGGCGGCCACGTCTTTGTCCGCCCTCACGAAGCCGTATCCAGCCAGGTAAAAGTGTACCTCGCAGAGGCCTTGAATGGGCCCACTGCCCCCCTCCCCGATGTCACACAGTCGCCGCACTGTAGACCGCCACCCAGAGCCACCCAAAGTCAAGTCACCCAGAGCCACCCAGAGCCACCCAGAGCTCCCTTGTGCTCTTGTGCTCGAGTAGCGAGGGCCTCGAGCGGCTCGCGCCGTCGCCGTCACCCATCGACACCCAGCTCAGCCGCCTCCCCAGCGCTGGCCCAGACTCTGCAAGCCTTGGGGGCTGCCACCTCGTGAGACACTGACGTACCGATTATCTGGTCGGGCGCCCTCAACAGTCGATTCGATATTCGACGTGATGCAAAGCAAGACCCAACCCCTGGCAGTTGATGTGCATGCGCCTGTCCACTCGCCGCCATTGGCCTCGTGGATTGCCAAGAGCTTGCTAATACAAACGCATCGCTGAGACACAGAGAACAAGCGACTGGGTTATGTGCATACACGCATTACATAGTCGTCTAGTCGCCCTGCAACATGGAGCGGCTGGGAATGGTGTGCGGATACGTGCGCACTATATCGAACCATCGACGATCACACCCCACGCCATCTAGGTCGCAGCAGATGTTGGGGCGCTTTTTATTCCATGGGCCTGGCCCTCCACCGTGGCATACGAGCCAGAGGGGAGCGAGGGAGAGTGAGAGAGAAGGGAAAAAAAAAAAAAAAAAAAAGAGGGCGCCTCTGGACAGCGGCCACTACTGCCGTGCACGAGGCAACTCTATAGGGCGATCTACATCGCTAGCCTCTCTGCCAGCGACACCGACCAGAGGGATCGGCCTGGCCCTTGAGAGTCGAGGCTTGAGACCATGATGCATGGCCATGAAACTCCACCTGGGCCACCTCGAGGATTTGACAGCCATCTGTCGAGCCAATGCATGTCGGTCTGCCTGGTGCTGCACCTGGTGGACACTATTTTGGCGCATACGTCAGTCTCCAAGAGGACTAATCGTTAATGCTGCACGGCAGCGGGCAGAGTGAGACAGGCTTGGGGGCCCAGACTAGACCAACAGAAACCCTGCTCTGTCGCAGCAACAGGTATTTGCGCCTCTTGCCTTGGGTGCTTGGAACGGGGACGGGGAGCTACAAAGCAGGCCTGCAGGGCACATGGGCAAGACGGAAACTCGAACGACGGGTCGTTGGCTGCAATTAACCGCCATGTAGAGTGGGAGCCCCCCTGTCTATATTCGTACTGTGTATGCATCACGACCAGAGAGCCAGAGGTGCTGCAATGCCTCGTCTAGTACTCCGTACATCATGTAGCATTGTACCCAGAGGTAGCGGCTGTGTACACACACACATGGCTCCTACACTGCATGGAGCGAGCTCCTCACCCTGCTCTTGCTGCAATAATGTCCGGCTTGGCATATTATACCCGATATATAGCTCTTGTCGGCGCTTACCCAAGCCTGTGTCAAGTTTCGTGGGGGATGAAAAACGCAGTCTGGCAGCTGTCTCATCCGTGCAAATGCACCGAGACAAGCAAGCGCTCGACACACACACGCACACGCACACGCACACACACACACACACACACATACACACACACACACACACACACACACAAGGCTCGCCATCGACACTGTATCGACGGAGCATTGCCAGGTAGCATCCAATTCCATGCGCCACTCGGCAGTGAATGACTGACCCCGCGGATGGGCGTCTTTGCCATTAGTCCCAGGCGGACAATGCAACGGCAGAGGTGAGCAATATTTGCCACTACCCCGGATTCTTTCCCTCCCTGCTTCCGCCCGGAACTCTGTGCCACACCCTGTGCAGACCAAGTCGACGAGTAGACTGTCAAGACGGCCGGAAACGTGCATCCAACAGGTCCGTCGCCCCTCACTCGTCAGCAACGGCGCCTGCTCATGGGCTGCTGCTCAACGGCTGACATGAGACGGTGTGGCATGTCTCTCTGCCCTGCTGGCCCATTCATCTCCTCATCTCGACTGCCGGGGCTGGGATCGCCTCTTTTGCTGTCAAGAGTCGATGTAACAGAGTTGGCCTATCTATCATGGCCTTTATGAGCGTACAAACTACACCCGACACTAGACTTGTCTAGTACTTGTCTAGTCGTCTTGTACATTTGTGCCTACAGAGAGCAGGCTACCCCGACGACGTCTTGTTTTGCTGCTTGAGCTTCTCCTCAAACTTTGCAAATTCTTGCATCCCAATTTCTTCTTCTTGGTCGAGAATCTGATGGACTCCTTTGACTTCCTCAATCTGTAAAGAGTTGCTCTAGTTAGCTTCTTCATTGTGCCACTATATGCAGAGAGCAAACTTGGAAACGGGAATTCCGCACATAGTGCATAAGCATTCCTTCAATGCCATTCTTCAACGTGACAGTGCTCGAGTCGCACGTCCGGCAAGCGCCGCGCAGCTTGAGCTTGACGTAGCCATCTTCAAAGCCACGAAACTCAATGTCGCCGCCATCGTCCTGTATCGCAGGCCGAATGCGCGTCTCAAGCAGCTCCTTGATCATGCCCACCACCTCGTCGTCGTTCTCATTGTACGCCAGGCTGTCCTGGGTCTCGCTGCCGTCGTCGCCCTTGGCCCGGTCGGTGACACTGACTATTGTTTCGCCCGATGTAATGGCTTCGGTGATGAGGGCGAATATTTCAGGCCGTATGTGAGCCCAGTTTGCATCGGCAGCCTTTGTGACGGTGATGAAGTCGGCGCCGTAAAAGACGGACGTGACGCCGTCAATGTTCATGAGCTTGGCAGCTAGAGGCGAGGGATGCGGCGGAGAAATCGTTGCGCGCGGATTCAGATACTCGATAAAGGGCGTGGAAAGCTCCTCGGGCACGACGCGGTGGTTTGGAAGAAACTTGAGGGCGTCGGCATTGGGCGTCACCTCGGTCTGGATAAAGATGCTGCGCGCGCCGCTGGCATCCAAGTGTCGCTGGTGCCACGGCCGTCTTGTCACTGACGGCCGCGCGCCCGCTGTGCCCAACAAGGGTGCATTTGTCTTGGACACTGGGGCCCATGTGCTTAGCGGGCGAAGCAATCTGAGCGGCGATGCCACGAGGCGCTGTGCGGCAAGTTTGCTCAAGGTTCGAGCCACCATTTTCGGCGTCGTTGACGGAACCATGACCAAAACACCAACCAGCCAAGTCTAGAGACGCTCCTCGCGTGGTAAAAGATTGAAAGAAATATTTGCAGCGTGTTTAGAAAAGGGTCCGAGGAAATGACGTCGGACACGCTCCAAGCATATCCGCCGCCTCCATAGTCTCGAGGCACATGGACAGCGGCATTAGTAATGCGCAAACTATGATGCAACGGGAGGAAAGCGTCCTTCTCCACCAATTAGACCAAGTGGTCCATTTTCCCTAGTAAGCTTGTCATTGAGTTTTTTTTCCCTGTCCCACCGATTCCACATCGTCGCTATGAGTTCTTCGGATCCGTGCCATGCACAAGAGCAGAGCGGCGGTACTGACCAGACGCAAGTAGACGAGTCTGCTTCATCCAGCCATGCACCAGTCCCCGCTGCCGCAGCGCAGCCTCCCATAGAAACAGCGCCAGAGGACAAGTCTCCAGGCCCCGTCATTTGCGGTGTCTGCAACATCAACTCGTTCAAATACAAGTGCTCGCGCTGTTATCTTCCCTAGTAAGTTATCCCTGGCGTTCATCTTGGCCTGCACAAGAGGCGCTAATGGGGCTTGGACACGACGTACAGCTGCTCCGTGGCCTGCAACAAGACACATCAGGAGAACCACCCTCCCGACATCAAACTCGAGCCAAGGCCTCCCCCCAAGCCCGCCTGCGACCTTATATCCAAAACGACGCGTCGCGACAATCCATTTCAGGTCTTGGATGATTCAGAAAAGCTTTCATGGCTGTTTCGAAAATACCCAAATCTGCCTCAGCAGCTGCTCGACATTCATGCCGCAAGCCAGCCTCCGCCCCAAGACCCGAGCAGACAGATACCAGACTCTCTCAACAATGGCAGATCTACTCGCCCTCAATGGAGTCGTGACAAGGGAATCCAGCGCGGCAAAGCAGCTCTGCGCAAGGCCCGGAACCGTCCTGGCCAAGAGGGCGAAGCCATTCGCGAGTATTGTACTCTCATTTCCATGCTTCTCAACGACGACAAAGAAGAGGAATCGAGATTGTTGCTACAGCAACAGGTCAAACAAGACGATGCTCAGCTCATTCGCCAATTAATGGAAGAGGAACAGTCACACAGGAAATAAACAGCGACTGGAGCTACGAATACGCCAACCACGTACACAAATCACTAGCCAAAGGCAGCTTTAGCTAACGACGTGTCTGCCGACGCGAGTATATTTTATTATTAACAAAATGTGAGATGAACTGTGCCTTGTTGGTTCAACATGTTAACGTCCGAAGCGCGAGAAGAAATTGACTCTGGCTGTCTTGCATGACTTGATAAGCGGCTGCATCTCGCCTCCCGGCTGAGAGCATTTTTCCTGTCTGCAACTTCGCATCAGCGTGGACAAACGCCTCCTAATGGTTTCCTTTCCTTCGACTTGCGATGTCGATAATGATGACGCCGCGGGTAAGGAAATCACGGCACCTTCGTCGCTTTGTGTCCAGTACACGGTACGACGATGATGTGTATCATGTCCACTTGGCACCTGGCTTCTAGGACGACGTTGCCTCGAGTCGGTAGGCTCAAGAAAGGATGCCCTGAGGCTTTCTCTCGACTTGAACAAGTGGCTACAGCATCGCCTAGGTCGACGCTCGTCATCCTCGGCCATTGTCGCAAGGGCAGGCGCGAACTGGAGCTGATTGCGCACACTTGGAAGTTCTCGAAGACTTTGCGTTCTGTAGATGCGCTGTCTCTCTGCTGGGATGTCGACGGTGGTTGTAAGGGCGAATTGCACAGCGGCTACTTGTGGAACATGTCGATAGCCAGGCGAGGACTTTTGGTCATCGCGGCCATCTCTAGCGGGTGGAGGTTTGGAAAAATAGCGAGGTAGATGAAGTCTTTCAAGCAACTTGGTGTTGTGAAGATGCGATGTATGGCGTACAGAGTCCTTGTTGACGCCATTTTGGCACTTGGTCCGAGACGTGAGGTTTAGCAAGTGTCATTGGCTCCATGTGCACATTTATTGCAAGGAAACACACCTGATTATCCGCCTTTGATCTTTGTCGACTGAACCACTCGTGTTTGGAGCTTGCTTTCTCTTTGTCGTTTTGCTCTGCTAGCACCAATGATAGCCTGGCATGCAACTCATCCGGATCGACAGGCTGAGAAATTTCGGAGCTCCGCCGTAGAAGGCAGTCGGAAGGAGGGGAGGTGTCGCTTTCAGTGGTACGACTGTATACTGAATGATGAGTCGCAGCCACGGACTGAGATGAGCGGTCTTTTTGGCGGTTGAGTCGACCGAGTGCTACCGGACATGATGCCTTGATTCTCGAATGAGAGTGCCGGTCTACTTGGTAGAGTCGGTAGCTTGCCAGTGATTCTGAGGGCTTCACGGTGGGTAGAGTGTAATGATTTATTTGTCTGAGTCGTTCGTTGGCCAGAAAACACGACGTTGTAGTGACAGGCGGAGAGTAACGGCCTTTTTCTGCAGCTAGAGTATATACTGGCCGATGAGTGGTCTCCATTGCGCAAGGTAGAGCCTTGTGTCTTTGTAATAACACCTGAGCAATCGAGACGGGATGGCCAAGTAGCAAGCTATGAGAAAAGGAAATATGGCTGAGTTGACTGGAGATGGTTTGAATTCCAAGAGGTGGGGTTTCCAAGAGGTGGGATTTCAAGCCAGGGTCTACCGTGTGACAAGATGAGGGTTTTGCGACAGAGTTACGAAGACGAGAATTGAAAGTACTAGTTAACAGATAAACGAGGCATATGTATCTCGGGTTGAAGGCAGAGTTAGAATCAGGCCTGGAAAGCTAAACGTGCTGGACCACATGTAAGGCAACGGATGGCCAGTCGACCATGCATGCAGAAGCCCCCCTTTTTTTCTCAGAGGAGTGAGGCGTCGGAGAGACGTGTACAGTGAGGTGTTTGGGGAGTCAAGGAGCCGAGGGGGGACGGCAGGATGCTTTGTGCGTCGACGCATCTACCGGACAGGTGCTTCCGTGCCCTGGCCGGTGGCGTTTGGACCGGAAGAGAGAGAGGACGCCTACGGCTCATGGACGGGAAGACGTGTTGTACGAGGGCTTGCGCAAGCGCCCGAGGCAATATGGCTGATTAAAAAAAAAAAAAAAGAGGGAGGCAGACAGAAGCAGGGGCAGAGGCAAAGAGGCAGAGGCAGTTTGTACAGTCTCACCCGCTGCAACGCCAAGGCGCAAAAGGGACGAATCTGAGGCAAATTGTTCCAGGGCCTTTGTCTCTGTGGCCTATGGCTGCTGTCCCAGAGGCGCGGCACTTTTGACAATGACTGCGCGAGCGAGGGTTGCCATGCATCAAAGCTGGATGCAACGCGCGTCCAAGGGAATGAAATGAAGAAGGGGGCAAGCAGTGGCAGTGGCGGCATTGATTGGCAGCATACGACGGCTCGCGTCGACAGCCACGAGAATGGGGGACAAAATTGCCTTATCGGCACTTGTGGCGCCGCAAACTCGTTCTGGCCTCGACGGGAGCCAGGCAAGGAGGGAGGCCATTTGAGACGGTGTCTCGAGGACAAGCCGCCTCAGGTCCCTGCAGCCGAGAAGCCAGAGGCAGGCTGTAAGCCTCTGCCGACGATTGCCTTGCCGTCGCCTGAAGCATTGGGGAGGCGTTGGGGGAGCAAAGAGACAATGGCAGGTCTCTTGCCCTTGTGGTGAGTAAATGAATGCCTTGCCGAGGCTGCTGCATACCTCGACTACCTCGACTACCCTGTAGAATGCGAGACGTGACGGATTGCCACGACTCGGCCCTTGCCGCACCAGGTACCAAATGGACTGATTTGGCCTCCAAAGGCGCCAGCATGGAGGCTAGCCGTGTCTTCGGTAAAAAAACGGCCAAATGCAGCCTGCAAATACCGCTCGTCTTGTCCATGTTTAATCACTGTCTCGTCCCTGTTTGGTGCTGCATTGCTGGGGCACCCGGAGGTTTCAGTTCCGTCGCCTCCGAGCCGCTGCGTCAGCCAGTCGCTTCGCCTCGCTGGCTTTACCAATACCCCAGCAACCCAAGGTCGGCCTACTTTTCCCGTCCTCCCTCAATCCAACACATTGCAATCAAACCTCCCTATCTGTCCAGCTGCCGACGCCTACGCTTGCACACTCTTCCACCTGCACAAAACCAACTTTGTCGCGCCCACCGCCTCGCCATTCTTTTTTCGCCGCCACGATGCCCGACCAGGAGCCTCCTTATGATCCCTATATTCCCAGCGGCCAGTCCGCTTCGCAACAAGGCGCGGGCGGCAATGCCAGGACACAGGCCTTGCAGGCGGTAGGTCAATACGCATGCTTTTTTTTCTTCGCTCCCACACTGCCCTTTGCTTTTCTGTGAGCAAGTTGTCATGTCCTCCAATTCGCGACAAAGTCATCCCACCGACGAGGCCGACCGATGAGATTGCGAAACATGCCCACTTGACTGCCCCAGCGCTGCATCGCCAGCGTCTTTACCAGTTGGTTTAGCGCGACATGCACGTAAAAGGGCCCAGAATCGATAGGATAGATTAAACTCGGTCAAGAGACTTTCTTTTTTTTTTGGGCAGCGCTTCGAGACATGACGCACTCGGGCGACGCATCTGTGATGATTTCAACTGACAAGGACAAAGAAGCATGTGGGCTGACGTGGACATAGCAAATCGATGACACTGTAGGTGTTATGCGTGACAACATCAACAAAGTGTCCCAACGCGGAGAACGGCTCGATGCTCTTCAAGACAAGACGGACAACCTGGCCGTGTCAGCTCAAGGATTCCGCCGCGGCGCCAACCGGGTCCGCAAGCAGATGTGGTGGAAAGACATGAAGATGCGCGTTTGCATCATAATTGGCATCATTGTCTTGCTCCTCATCATCATTCTTCCTGCTGGTAAGAGACCCCTCCCGCTTGTAAATGAATCTGGAGCGAACTAAGCCGTGTCATGATGTAGTCTTGGCAACTCGCAAGTAAAGAAGCAACCAATTTTTTTTTTTTTGGCTACTCGGGTCTATTTGATGCTGTTTCTGCCACGAGAAGCAAGGTCGAAGCGGACGGGTCTATGAGCATGAGACGACGGCGATTTGAAGCATGGCTTATGGCTAGCCACCACCATGATGAACACCTTGTTTAAGAGTTTGCTTGATGCTACTGGAGGCCCGGGCAGGCACCGTGGTCCGGCTCGTCATCTGTCAAACACGGGCTAGTAGCCCCGCGGGTCGGAGCGTGGCGGCGGCTTGCTTTCTTGGTAGATGAAGGGCTGGTCTTTGAGGTGTATGAATGAAAGCTAGGTTAGGCGTTTACCTCGCGTAATTAACACTTGTCTTGGACTCTTGGTTCGAGCAAAGATGGGCCAGGCAATGCTGATTGGTAAGGCTGACAAGGCTGCCGCCGTGGTTGTAAGCAATGACGACATGGCAAGCACTGTGACGGCACATGTGTATGAATGGTCAGGCAAGCATCATGATGCCAATGGTGACGATGGGTAGGTGTAATTTGTTTGAGGCTCGGTGCTGGCCGAGAGATGGAGAGAGATTATAAAAGGGAGTGAATAAACACTTGTAGCGGAAAGAGCTCAGCCCACGGGGGTCATGATGCGAACAGGAAGCTAGGATGGACTTGTCACCAAGATGCGGTAAGGCTACTAGTCCATGTATGTTGGATGCATGTATTACACGGCATATGCGCAGCCATCTGACAGACTTGATAAGTCGTCTTGCACAGCTCGAGCGTCGGGTGCTATGACGGCTAGACACTTGTAGTAGTTGCAAACGCGCGTCGGCGTGCTAAAAGGTTGCAAAGTGAAGTAATGGGAGACTCTTATAAGTGTCTTGCAAGCCTAAATAAAAGTTGCTAACCCGACACGTACGAGCAAATGGCACATGGTTTGCGCGTCGACGGAGACCAAGGGCATTTGCGCGTTGACGATTGGACCACGGACACTATAGCCGTCACAGACTTTTTCAGCGAAGCAGGCCCAGGCGACAAAGACGGGCAACTCTTTAGCACGCTTCTGGATGTCACGGCAAGCAGGCAGTCAAAATGTGATGCACGACGCGTCAGGAAATGTGGCCTTGACACTGTCAGGGCTCCAACGCACATGCAAAGTGGCTTTAATGATGCAACGATGCTAAAACCTCAGGCTATGTTTACGTCCACGAGCTAATTGGCAGAGGCAAAGCAGCAGCATGTGCAGGCGTGTGCTTCGACAAGTAGGGCCGTATAGCCGTGGTGGCTAGGCTGCATTGGGTAGCTGGCGGTGAGCGCGAGCAGATTTCGGCATCGAGTCCCGAGGAGAGGGGGCAAACGCTTTGTTTAGTTGTGACGGAAGAGTCGAAAAAAAGGGCGAGCGAGGTTTGATGGACAGGGCTGAAAGAGGGGTCTGTTGCGTGTTTGTCGTGCGCAAGAGTCGAGTTTGTTGGTGCCCAAGTAAAGTATATGCTGAATTGAGGCCTTGTACTGCTACTACTACTACTACTGCTCCTAACTGCCCGAGCAGCCTAGTGGTAGGCAAGGGAGCGCAGACGATTGGCTGGCCAAGGCGGCAAGCAAAAGTTGGGCAACAAGAGAGGCGACGCTCTCACGGACCAGTCTAAGCGGCGGACAGGGACAAGAGGGCATTTGGAAGGGCCCAGAAGAAGCACGCCTTGCACAAGGGGCAAAGAGGGGGGCCATCGGAAGGCCGGGTGGCACCACGAGGAGGCATTTTCCATGGCCACAAGAGTGCAGATGCAAACAAAGTTACTATCGGGGCTGCAGCGCCATGCCATGTGCGCCATATAAAGGGGATATATTTAGGCGACAGCGCAGCAGCAGGTGAGGCGCACCACGACCACAGGCGGTCAGATGGCGCGTCAATAGGCTGGCGGCAAAAGACAGCCAGGCCTCCAAGAGGGAGGGAGGGGCCGAGATCAACAAGTGGGAAGCACGGCTGCTGAGCCGGCCAGCACTGCCAGGCCACTGCCAGGCCACTGCCAGAGAACGAGGAGGACCTTGCCGATTACCGGCCTGGCTTCTTTGGCCCCTCCCCCACACCCCACCTCGTGCAGGCAAAATATTCGTACAAGCTCCATCCGGTCCACTGAGTCACCGCCCACAGACGACCAGAAACAAGCCCAAGAGCTGGCGCTGCAGCACTCAAGCAAATTTATAAATTTATAGCCGCATCAACCACCCCAGCCATCTTTTGAATTTCCCTCACGCCTATATTTTGTTGCCATTGTATGGTTTATCCTCGTTTCTTTTTCCCTTGTCCCTCTTCCCTCCATCCTCCCCCCCTTTTTCTCCCCCTTGGAGCTTCCTGCCGCGTTACACGAAGCTTGACTCTTGTCCTCTTGCCCTCGCTCCATTGTCCCCGTCCAGACACAATTGGGCGCCGGTTTTATTGTTGCAACGCGTCTCCTTGACCATGCTGTCTCTCGCTGCACAGCGAGTCCGTCCACACCGATGGCTTGGCCGAGTTGGAGCCGCTGCCAGAGCTGCAGCCCGCGGCTCGGCTGCGGCTCCGAGCCACCTCCGAGCTTCCGCCCAGCCGCCGCGCCGATTGTTCTCGACATCAATGATGCTCTCCTCTCCTCACGACCTGCGCACCCGTGAAATCGTGGCCCAGGCTGTCAGCAGCATTGGCAGCAAACGCGAAGGCCAACAGTACCTCAAGCTCTTCACCTCGGTGTCGTCACAAAAATTCGCCGTCATCAAGGTTGGCGGCGCTGTCATTTCCGACATGCTCGACGAGCTGTGCCGAAACTTGCTCTTCTTGTACGAACTCGGCCTCTTTCCCGTCATTATCCACGGTGCTGGTCCCCAGCTCAACAAGGAGCTCCAGGCAGCTGGCGTGGAGCCCAGATTTGACGAGGGCATTCGCATCACGGATGCAAAGACATTGGGCGTTGCCCGCAAGCTCTTTTTGGCAGAAAACCTCAAGCTCACGGATAGACTTGATGAGCTTGGCGTCCAGACGCGCTCTCTGCACGGCGTCTTCACTGCAGAATACCTGGACAAGGAGAGGTGGCAATATGTGGGCAAAATCACAAATGTCAACCGCGAGGCGATTGAAAAGTCCATCAATGCCGGATACATGCCCATTCTCACCTCCATGGCGGAGACGGAGGATGGCCGACTGCTCAATGTCAATGCCGACGTGGCCGCAGCTGAGCTTGCCCGTACCCTTGAGCCACTCAAGGTGGTTTATGTGTCGGAAAAGGGCGGCCTCCATGACGACAATGGCAACAAGATATCCCACATCAACCTCGACGAGGAGTATGAACACCTCGATTCAAAGCCCTGGTATCGCTTTGGTACACGTCTCAAGATTAAGGAGATCAAGGAGCTGCTCGACACGCTGCCTCGCACCTCTAGTGTCGCCGTCATCAAGCCCAGCGATTTGCAAAAGGAGCTATTTACGGACTCGGGCGCTGGGACGCTGATTCGCCGTGGGGACAAGATTCAAAAAGTCAGCTCAATTGACGAGTTTGGCGATGACGAGAAGCTCAAGGCCATTCTTGTCCGCGAGCGCGAGGAGCAAGATGCTGAAGCCATTGTCGACCAATGGATAGACTTTCTCCGAACAAAGTCCCTCAGCGCCTATTTTGACGAGGCTTTGCAGTGCCTTGCCATTGTCCTGCCGCCTGGCGAAGGCCGATCCATGGCCACCATGGTGACATTGTGCATCACCAAGTCGGGATGGCTCACCAATGTGGCTGAGAATGTCTTTGCCGCCATCAAGAAGGACTATCCCACCTTGGCATGGACTGTCAGCGAGAGCGACGAGAATCTGACGTGGTTCTTTGAAAAGGCTGACGGCAGCCTGAACCACAAGGGCTCCGTCTTGTTTTACTATGGCTGCGACTTTCAGGCTGATTGCTTGGACCCGGTCTACACCGAGTTTTCCAAGCACGGCCGGTCCATGTTTGGCGACACAAACCTCGAGTCTCGTTTGCACCACCAAGGGCCTCTGGACCTTTCGAATGCCACAAATGCCTCGGGGTCGTCAAACCCCTCAAATGTCCCGAATCCTTGCGGGGCCCAAAAAAAGTCTCCAGACGCAGCTGGGTCCACGGGCGTTAAAGATGGCTCAAAAGCCTCAAACCCCAAGGATGCGCCCAAGTCGCCCAAGTCTGGTTCCAAGCCTTGTCCCACGCCGCCAAAGTCTCCAAAGTCGCCCAATTCCCCCAACCCCTCGAATCCCGTGGATGGATCCAATCTCCCCCCGCCGACTTCCTCAAATTCGGCAGTTCTCCAGCAGCAGTCTCGCGGCTTTTCCACCACAACACCTGTGCAGACGTCGGTGTGGAAACCGGCAGGAACACCTGCTGCGGCACCTTGTCGGACTATGGCGTCGACGTCGGTGCCATCACCTGTCCGGGAACCAGTCCAGGAGCTTGCAAAGATTCTCTTTAGCCAACAGGCGCAGCCGGAAAAGACAAAAAACACAAACCCGAACCCACCGTTGGGCAAGAAGAATGCGTGCAACAGTGTGGTGGCCCGTGTGGCATTGGTTGGAGCGCGGGGGTACACGGGCCAGGCCTTGATTGAACTGCTCAACTCACATCCGTACATGGACCTGAGACATGTATCATCGCGGGAGCTGGTGGGCCAGAACCTCAAGGGCTATTCACGGCGGAAAATCATATACGAAAGCCTGGGCCCGGAAGAGGTGGGCAGGATGGAGGCCAAGGGCGAGATTGACTGCTGGGTCATGGCACTGCCCAACGGGGTCTGCAAGCCCTTTATCGAAGAGATTGACCGGGCCAGCAAGGGCCGTGGCAAGGAGCGCAGCGTTGTTGTGGACCTTTCTGCCGACTACCGCTTCGACCCGGCGTGGACATATGGGCTTCCTGAGCTGACGAAGCGCTCAGCCATTTTCCAAGCAAAGCGCATCTCCAATCCCGGCTGCTACGCCACGGCGGCACAGCTGAGCATTGCACCAATGCTGAAGCACGTGGGCGGCCAGCCAACGGTATTTGGCGTGTCGGGCTATTCAGGCGCAGGCACGAAGCCGTCGGCCAAGAATGATGTGAACCAGCTCAAGGACAATATTATTCCGTACAAGATGACGGACCATGTGCACGAGCACGAGATTAGCAACCACTTGGGCATGGAGGTGGCATTTATCCCGCACGTGGCGTCGTGGTTTCGAGGCATCCACCAGACCATCAACATCCCGCTGAACAAGTCGATGACGCTGCACGACGTGCGGCAAATATACAAGGACCGGTATGCGGGGGAAAAGCTGATTAGGGTGGTGGAGGAAGCTCCGCCTCTTGTGCGTGACATTATGGACAAGCACGGGGTTGAGATTGGCGGGTTCACCCTACACAGCAGCGGCAAGCGGTTAGTCTTGGGTGCCAGCATTGACAACCTACTCAAGGGCGCTGCTACTCAATGTTTGCGTAAGTCTGATTCCATGCCCAAAAGAGACTTTTCTCTACATTTGTTTCTTTTTGGGGGGTTCTTTTGTTCTCTTCCACCCTCTCCCCCCCCTTTGATAAAGAACAAAAAGAAGGGGAAAAAAGTCGTTGGCATGAGCTGCTTGCTGACTTTTTTTTTTTCCGCCGCGTGACAGAAAACATGAATCTGGCCATGGGGTATGCAGAATACGAGGGTATCCCAGCAATGACGGGATAAAAAGAGAGGACGAGTGCAAGCGGGATGAAGAAGGGCTGGAGAGAGTGATTGGAAATCATTGTTGACGGAGTTGGACGGGGCATGGGACCTTTTTTTCTTTTTTTTTTCTTTTTTGTTTCCTGTCTTTTTTGATGAGCCAAGGCATCGTCTTGGGAAACATGCTACATGGGTGTAGGTATGCGTGGCTGGGTGGCTACTACTTGCCAATGGTAGGCTACATACATACATAGTTGGACAGATTGACAGCATGGGCCTGTGAGTTGCTGATTTGACAAGACTGCATGTCTAGGCGCGGGTTTTTAATCTGCCAATCAGTAGGAGTAAAAACTCACCGTGACGAGGGCGGACTGGTGTGAGTGGGAAGGAGACCAGGAGGGGAAGGGATCGACAGAGTTGGCGAGGTAAAAAAAAGTTGGGATTAAGTGCTAGCCAAGCGTATGAGGGGGATGGCATGACCCGGCTTTCGGTTTTTCCTCTCTTTCTTTTTTTTCTTTTTTTTCTTTTTTTTCTTTGTTTTTTCTTATTTTGCTCAGGTCGGGTCATAAATGGCTCTTGGCGCCCGTTTATTGGAAGGAGGGATTAGGATATAAAACAACAAGGTTTTTCTTGTTGAGAGGACCGGGTCGGCTTCGCAAGCGAGCAGCCAAGCATTTTTTTCCGCGTCATTACTATCCTTGCGGCAAGCCCTTTTTTTTTTTACAGATTGGTGTTGAAGACTGGTTGCGAGAAGCAGGTTCGCGGGGGAGAGGGGAGCGGGAAGTGTACAAATGCGCAGCCAGGCCTTTGTGGACACGACAATTGTGTAAAGGCTTGTCTCGGGGGCAGAGCACGTTTTTTATAGTCTTGGCCTTTTTTTTTATTTTTTTTTTATTTTTTCTTATTGGCGACGCAGCTGCTGGAGGAGACGAGCCAACAAGGAAGAAGAAAAGACTGGCCATGGTGGAGGCGGAACAAGCAGCGCTTGTGGGCTGGGTGGCGAGCGGCGGGCTTGTTGCGTGGTGGCTTGCATGGCGCCTCTGCACAGCGCTGGGCGTGGTGGTTATGGAGAGGCAGCCGCTGGCGACCTGGAGCCAGGGCAGAGCAGCAGTAGCGCTCGGGGCAGCGCTGGCCTGTCTCTGGCTACGCAGCCGACACCGCTACCTGCGCGGCATGCGACGAGCGGGCGCGCAGCCCGGACGCGTCTACCGACATGGCGACGTGCTGCTGGGAACAGACTTGGTGCGCAAGCTGCTGGCGGCGGCGCAGGCGGGCGTGACGCCTCAGTTTTGGCACGCCATGCTCACGGCGCCCGAGACGCGCGGCACGTGCTGGGTCAATGCCATGGGCCACTGGGACGTGATGACGAATGAGCCCGAGAATATAAAGACGCTGCTGGCCTCGCACTTTGACGCCTGGGATATTCTGGGCCTGAGGCAAAAGGCCACGGCGCTGGTGCTGGGGCCCAATTCAATCTTTTCTGCCAATGGCCAGGTGTGGGCGCAGGCGCGTGCCATGATGAGGCCGAGTTTTGTGCGCAACCAGATTGCAGACTTGGGCTGTACAAACCGTCATGTCGATGCCTTTTTGGCCCGCATGCCGCGAGATGGGGCCACGGTTGATGTGCAAGACTTGTTGTTTATGTTTACCATGGACCTGTCGACCGACTTTATGTCTGTCTCTTCTCCTCTGCTCCTCCTCCTCCTCTTCCTCCTCCTCTCCTCCTCTACCACTTTTCCTCCTCCTCCTCCTCCTCCTCTCCTCCTCTACCACTTTTCCCCCTCCTCCCAACGACTTCCAAGCTAACACTCAAGACACCCCAGGTTTGGCTACTCCACCTCAATGCTCGTCAAGCCAAACTCCGACGCCGTCGACTTTTCCAAATCCTTCGACTACGCCCTCTACGAATCCGCCAGCCGCGCCCGCCTCGGCATGCTGGAGCGCTACCTGCCCAAGCGCAAGCTGCAGCAAACCGTCCGCGTCTGCCGCGCCTTTATCGACCGCCACGTCGCCGCCGCCCTTGAGCGCGGCCGCAGCAACGAGCGGCCCTATGTCTTTATGAATGAAATGATTGAGTCGGGCGCCTCCCACGAGCAGATTACCGAGCAGCTGCTCGCCATGATTCTCGGCGGCCGCGATACCAGTGCCGCCACCCTGAGTGCCATGTTTTGGATCTTGGCCCGCCGCCCAGACGTCGTGCGCGCCATTCGTGCCGAGCTGCAAGAGTTTGGCGGCTGCGCCTTGACCTGGGATGAGTTGAGGGGGCTCAAGTATCTCAACAATGTCCTCAAGGAGAGTATGCATCCCTCTCTCTCTCCCTCTCTCCGTTATCCCTCTCTCCCTCTCCCTCTCTCTCCCTCTCTCCCTTATCCTCCTCTTCTCTCCCCCCTCTCCCTCTTATACTCTCTCCCCACCTGCTGACGCCATCTCTAGCCCTCCGCCTCTGGGGCCCCGTCCCCTTCAACTCGCGCCAAGCCACCAGAGACACCGTCCTGCCCAAGGGCGGCGGCCCCGATGGCCAGTCGCCCCTCTTTATCCTCAAGGGCACCAGCTGCCGCTACTCGCCCTGGAGCATGCACCGTCGCAAGGATATTTACGGCGACGACGCCGACGAGTTTCGCCCCGACCGCTGGGAGACGTTGCGCGTGAGGCAAGTCTTCTTCTCATTTTCTTTTAGACTCTTTTTATACAGCCTCATCTTTTGCCACTTTCTTGCAAAAAACTAACAAGTCATACCCCACCTGTAGCTGGGAATACCTGCCCTTTAGTGGCGGGCCGCGCATATGCATCGGGCAGCAGTTTGCCATCACCACC
This sequence comes from Ophiocordyceps australis, assembly GCA_002591415.1. Lineage (NCBI taxonomy): Eukaryota > Fungi > Ascomycota > Sordariomycetes > Hypocreales > Ophiocordycipitaceae > Ophiocordyceps > Ophiocordyceps australis. The sequence goes on along the minus strand of NJET01000006.1, from coordinate 103,140 downwards.
ATGCTGGCGCTGGCGGCGCGCTTCTGGCAGACTTTTGAGGCAATCGAGGCCCGCGATGACAGGCCCATGCTATACAGAGTCAGCACCACGACGAGTTTGATGAATGGATGCCTCGTGGGCCTGACACCGGCTTGAGCTGGAAACTGGAGGCTGCCTTTTTGCTCTCTTACTCTCCCACTCTGTTCTCTTTCTACTCTCTCACTCTCCCACTCTGTCCTTTTTCTACTCCTTCACTCTCTCACTCTGTTCTTTTTCTACTCCCTCACTCTCTCACTCTGTCCTTTTTAACCGGCTCACATCATTCACCCTTTTTTCCCTCCTTTTTTTTTTTTTTTTGGGACGAAACAGCGAGGATCCGTCATTTGGCATAGGCATCTGTTTGACATTAGAGAGTGTTTCTGCGCGCGCAGTGCAAAGTCAAAAAATTCGTGTAATGGACAATAGATGGCATTGCAACGCTTAATCGAGTCGCGTAGAGAGATGCTAAGCCGCTGCTACGGTAACAGCAGTCCTACTCAAGTACTGCCACCGCCTGGTAGTCTGGCACATCACGTGACCCTTCGCGTCAGAAGCTTTGCAAACCAAGCCATCTGCACAGGCACATTTACAAACCCAAGACGCAAAAAGCAAAGCTCTTCAATATTTCTGCTCCCCTTTCCCCCCCTTGTCTGCCAAACTCGTTGCTTCACGCTACTTTGTCAGTCTCTGCTTCTTTTGCGACGACTTCTTTGGCCTGCCTCTCAACTCGTCTCTTGAGCGCTTCCCTCGCCCAAGCCATGGCTCCGCGCTCCCTCTCGCCCTCGCCACCACGAGGCCGCATGCGCTCTCGCACGCGCTCACCTTCGCGTCGCTCAGACGACTCGCGCCGCCGTCGCTACCGGTCACGCTCCGCTACGCGCTCGCCGTCACCGGCCATGCGTCGCAATGGGCATCATGGCAGCCAGTCTCGAAGCCGTAGTCGCAGTCGTGGATATGCAAGGGAGGGCTTCGCGCCTAGAGAGGTGCCGCCCGTCATGGGGACCAAGGTGAGTGGGTTTCTGGGGCTTTGTGTTTTTTTTTATTTTTATTTTTTTACTCTGCAGTGATGCTCTCTAGGGCGGTATATTGCCTTTTGGCCTTGTAGTTTACTTTTCCATGTCAAGAGGCTGCCCTTTACACTTGACCGCTGACGCCATGGCAGATTGTCGTTGAGCGTCTCTCCAAAAACGTGACCGAGTCGCATCTCCGCGAAATCTTTGGCTACTACGGCCCCATTCAAGACCTGGATCTCCCCTTGAACCGCACCTGTAAGCCCCAGCTCCTTGCCCTTTTCTCTCGTCTCCACCCAAAGTCTTATCCCCCCATCAAACTTTGCCCCTCGATATCTTGCATCTGATGTTGACCACGTGAGCAAACAGTCGGCACAAACCGCGGCACCGCATACATACTGTACGAGCGCCGCGAAGATGCCGAAGAGGCCATTGCCAACATGCACGACGGCCAGATTGACGGCACCGTTATCAACGTGTCCATTGTCCTGCCGCGTCGCATGTTTTCGCCCCCGCCGCCGCTTGCCCGTCGCGGTGCAAACATTGATCCTCGGGTTCCCTTTAATGGCTCTCGCGGCGGCCGCGGCGGCCGTATGCGCCACAGTCCCGGCTACGACTATAATGGCCCGCCGCGAGGCCCAGGCCGTCGCTACCCGCAATCACCTAGCCGCCACGGGCCCCCCATGGATCCCTATCCGCCCTCTACGCGTTCTCGCTCACGTTCCCAGTCTCCTCCTCGCGGCCCTCGCCCTTATGCCCGAGGCAGACCACCCAGCCGCTCACGCTACTCGCGCTCTCCATCCAGGTCCATGTCTCCACGCCCGCGTCACCACAACGACAGATACGACTATGCTCCACGCCGTCGCAGCCGCAGCCGCAACTACGACTACAATGGCGACGATAGACGATATCCTGTGAGCCCAGGCCGTGGCTAGGAAACTCTTTGCTTTATGCTGCCATTTCCGGAGAGTAAGAAAAAGGTTTGAGTGCTGCATGGCGTTGGCGGATTGGTTTCGCGTCAGGCTTTTTCCTTGGTCCATGTTGTTTGACTTGTGTGTGCGTTGGGGGGCTTTGGTTGCTGCACACAAGATGTCTTTTGGGCGAGGTGGCTCTCTTTTTTCTTCCTCTTTGCTGGACAGGTTGGCAGACACACAGACTGCCCGTGACATGCAAAAAAAAAAAAAATTCCCAGGCAAGGAGGAGAGGCGATTATTGTTTTTCTTTTTTCTTGTCAATGCCAGTCAAAATCAGACAGAGCAGTATTAAAATGTATAACAAAGTTTCATCAAGATGGACAGCCCATCCTGCAAAGCCTTGGGGCGCCTTGAATCCCGAGTGATTAGTAGGGCCAACTTGAAGACGATTTCCAAGCCCATCTGCTTGTTGGCAAAATACATGCATCATGATGGAAGCTCGGCCATCTTAGCGGGAACATTTAAAACGCTGGCAAGCGCACCCAATGAGAAATAGCCGAGGCCGGTGCTGCCAAGGCACAGGGCTGAGGTCAAAATACCGCCAAGGCGAGACCCAAGTTTATGTGACCTGATGGCACATAACCTTGCTACGCCACCATCGAACGAGACGACAAGGCAGGATTCCTGGAGATGCTTAATGGAGACAAGACGCCGATTCTCGTCGGATGCATCAATCCAACCTTGGCCGTCTTGCCCAACAAAGGGGGCGACAGAAAGCTTTATGCGAAAAATCAACTCGGTTTACCAGGCCGCATGACGTGTAGCAGATTGCTCCTTGTCTTTTTTCAACGTTGAAAGTATAGTTTGCGCCGCCGATGCCGTTGAAGTCACCTAGTACACAGTGCCTCTATAAATACTCAGGAATAGAGGTGATGATGCGACTCCAAAGCAACGATTCCGGATGTGATACAGGAGAATTTTCAAAGATTAGCAACGAGAAAAAAAAGCAATGCGGACAGCAGCGTCATTTTTGGTCGGCTGTCTGGAGACGGGTTGACTGCCGAAGCCATGTCATGGTAGTCACTCGGCATCACGGCTCCTGAATTCTTTGCGAGGCGGAGAAGAGGATGAAATGGAGTCATGATGCCAGTTTTTTTCTTTTTTTTTTTTAAAGTTGCACAGGGAAGAAAATTGGTGGGCCATGACGTGGAGAGATGCTACGGGCAGTTTCAAACATGTTGAGGTTTGAGTTTTTTTAATAAAAAGAGTTGCGGCAATAGTTGAACAATATATTGCGACTACCATTCAATAACTAATCCCCTGTAGGGCATCAATGGACTGCCAAATATTGTTTGGATTACGTTTCGAATAAATAGCAACAAAAAAGTTACTTTTTCGGCTTGTCTTGATTTCACGCTTAAAAAACACAACCTTGTTAAACGAGGGAATATACAACATGGACCTGTTCATCCGGCCCCCAGTCCAGGTAGTATTCGGCAAACTCTACATAGTCCAGGGGGCTTCTTTATGGCGGACTGTAGGCCAATCATTCTCCCCCTCAAAAGCCATTGTTGCTATTGTGGGGGAGGGGGGCACTTGTAGAATGAAAGATAGGTTGTGGCTGTACGGGAAATGTCATGTCTGGGCTTGTGACGGCTGACAAGGAGCATGCAACACCTCTCTTGCTCCCAGCCAGATATGACCAAGACTTGATTGACCGAATATATAGAGTGCCTGGCTGGATACACGGGCAAGTTTTTGTTTATAATTTAAATTGGCGGAGGATTTATAATAAAACGAAATAAGAATAAGCGTAGGAGAATGCTTCAAGTCTCGACTTGCAAAGAGAGCCATCTCATGTAGGGTATATATGCTTACATCTAGTAGTAATACAGACGTGATGCTTGGAAACTGAGGGGTTCCGACTTGCTTGGATGCCATGCTCTGTCCCAGTATATATCCTGGCAAGTATAGAAGAGACCTAGACTAATAAGACAAAAGGTTTCATGACGTAAAATAAATCAAGCCCTCGCGTCCATTACCATCAAGAGTTGTTGCTGCATCGTGACAGAGTTGGTTAATACAGCAAGCGGTCCTGCTATGGATTCCCATTCAAAAGTTATAAAACATTGGTGAGCGGCTTTGCTTGAATCCCAGATGCTTCCCATTTGCGTCTCTTTTCCCCCTCTCCTGCCCGTCTCGCTGTAAGCAGCAAGACAAAACCCGCCATGAAGCTCACCCTCTTGTCCGTCTTTACCCTCACCCTCTTTGGCGCCACTGCCCTCATGCTGCAAGACTGCCAAAAGCTGGATCCATCCAACCTGCTCATCAAGTCTTTACCCAGCAACGCAACGCTAGAAACCCAACGACTAGCTCAATACTGCCGCCAGTGTCGCCGCCACGACGCATGCACCAGCTCGCACGGCTACAATAGATGCAAAGTGCCGTGGCAGAAATTCATACACATTTGCCAGTGCGTCGCGGCAGTGCAGCAGCGCCCCATTTACCTCATTGCCGGCAGCGTCTTGGAAAGCAAAAACATTGCCGTGGCGCTGGACCATGGCGCCAATGCTATTGAAATCGACGCCACGGCCTGGGAGAGGAGCTGGTGGGCCGACCAGGCAGGCAACATCTTTAGCCGGGGCGACTCCATGGAAGACTTGCTCAAGACGATTGCTAAACTGGTTCAGCAGGGCCGCTACATTGGCTTCGTCTGGCTCCAGATTCGAAACCCAGACTACTGCAACCTCGTTACCCATCGTACCTGTGCCGTCAACGGCCTTCGAGACATTGTGCACAGACATCTCTCGAGGCTGCGCGTCCCCGTGCTCTACGGCTTTCCCCGCAACTACAACAATGAACTCGTAGGCGGCGGCAGCGACACTGCTGATAATCTACTCCCTCACGAGGCCCTGGCCATACAGGGACTCTCGTCAGTGGTGCAGCACTCTTTTGACGACATGGGCCTGTCCAACGAGCGTCTGCGCGTCATTACAGACGGCTACTTTGACTGGGCCACGGGATTCTGGCCTTGGAGAGACGACATTGCCCAGTCGGTAAAGTCGCAAGCTTTCCAAAGAGTCTTTGCCTGGACCTATGCCGGTGGGCGCACCGATAATCTAGACTCCATGATGGATACGGGCATTGATGGCATCGTCTACGGCTTCAAACATACAGCCTACTACGCACACACAAATGTCAGAAATGCCGCCCAGGAAATCAAGCAATGGATAAACAGTCATCCTCATAGGGCTCGTCTGGCCACCAAGGGAGACGTGCCCTGGTGACTAGTTTTGCTGCAGGTCCAAGCTCGTCCACCATTACCCCGTTGCATACAATAGACTCTTGCATTTTCATTACAGCTAGCTGGCTTCTTGTGTCAAATTTCAGAGGGCCCAAGTGTAATTTCAAGGCAGCTTTGCCATCTTGTCAGCCACTGTCTTTGAGCAAGGCCACGTCGGAAAAGTCTTTACCAAATGCGCAAAAGTCGAACCCTCTTGAAAGCTACTCCGTCTCTTCGTCTTGTTTGGCCTTGACTTGACCAAACCATGCTTGCGTAGGTCTTATTCTTCATGGCATAGAGGCTATTACGATAGGGCGACACGGCAGTGAGCATACCAATAACTGATATTACTCCTGCTGGGTGTCTGATGTAGAGGGAAAAAGAATGCAAGGTTGTGTGCTGGGCCAGCTGGAAGGTGAACTAAGGTGGGCTCAGGTGATCCCAAGTCACCTCATCCTCATAACCCCCTCGCTCTCCCAGAGCAGTCCCTTGCTCTCATATATTTCCCCAATACCTTCCAAATACCTCAAATAACACGTTTTCGACCCGTGTTAACACATCCTAATCCGGCCAGGCCCAGGCGGTGAGTACTGGCAGAAGAGTAAAATGGCGTTGCGGGCCAAAGCCTCGCCGTCTCGCTGCAACATCATCTGACTGCCGTACCAAAACTTCGTACTGGATAACCATCTCTGGCATATGCTGGAATTAGGTTGGTGCCGTTGTAATTCTAGGGCAATTCATAGCCCCCTCTCGAAGCCAGCAAATACACATTGCCAGAATGGCATAGCCAATCGATTTGTATGAATGTATATGTGCATGTGTGTGTGTGTGTGCAGAAATTCACAGGAAATTCATAAGGGCGTTGCCAAGGGTTGGTCTGCCACCGTCAGGTCTTCCCTTCTGCCGGTCAGGCGTGGGCGAGCCGGCGCCACGTCCCAAAAAACAAGGGGGTGGCACGACTTTTCGCCGATGCTCGACTAAATCCTGGTATCGAGCCATTTGTGCCTACAAAAAATCAGCATACGCCAAGGAAATGTAGACCTAACGGGATACTCACTCGTTGCTTCACAAAATAATTTTCTCGAAGCTGAAGCATCTCTTGGCGACGAGACTCCGTATCGTTGATGGCAGGTTTAGACGGCGGAGGTTTAGTGACGAGCATTTGCTCACGCATATGGGCATCGATCGCAGCCGAGAGTCGTTGACCTAGCGTTAACGACGCCCATACCATTCGCGCAGAAGCGGTCCTAGCACGACTCTTCAAATCCTTACTTGAAGAATTGGAAGCCAACACCCCGTCGCAACGAGTACAAAAATTGGATGCCCACAAAACCGAATAAGCAAAAAATAAAAAGTTTTGTTCGGCGCCGGCATGTCCGCATCCTGGTCCTCCGGCGGCGTCTCAACGATCAGAGGCAGGTGCACAAGGGCCTGTAGTGTACGCGGGTTCAATGGCAAGGAGCTTTAGTGATGCCGTATTTGGGATCCACGTGCCAATGACTCCCAACGTGAGCCGCCAAACACAATGGACAGGGTTGCGAAGGAGGAGGTCCAGTCTCCTGCAGGAAAGCCGCCCGTGATGCCTCCGGCTTTTGTGTCTCCGACTTCTGCTGTTGCTGAGCGTCCTGGATGATGGTCAGGGAAGTTTTCCCAGAGTACGAACAGCTATCACAAGCTACCCACCGAATGGCCCGAATGGTTCTACAGAGCAGAGAAGAGGTGTCGGTCATGGTGGAGGCAAAAGACAGTTCCCTTGCGTGATGTGAAAACCAAGTCTTTCCACTCCAAACTCGGCCAATAAGTTTAAAGAACTTGGCTTTCTGGTATAGATCCGTAGGCTGTATAACCATAGTCTTGTGGTAGTAGTCTTCTCATCGGCGTTTAGCATAACGAGCGTAGTAAACTGCCACGTCTTGATCAACGGTGAAGTAAAGGCATATTGTGCGGCCGCTAAATCCGAGCCATAAGACGTAATAATACGAACACAGTCGATAAACTCTCTAGAATTATTGGACCAAAGTTCGCTTCATCTTTTCCTTTGAATATATTGTTTGATTCAGGAGTATTCCGTGCACTTCTCCTGGCGGTCTCTGACAGAGCCATATATTGAGAGAAGGCTGGAGCTCTGGGTGTCTCAGCCGAGGTCCTTTGCTGCGGAATGCCCATAGGTGTCGAATATCTGGTATAATGCTCTTCAGGCCAACCACAATCGTGCCGCCGTTTCGATGTGAAAAGCATACTGTTTCCCGCTCGAGGCGTTGATTGAAAAAGGCAGCGTTGGAGCTTGGATGGACAAGATATACGCGGCGAGGGTGGAGTAAAGTTGTAGATGACTTTGTGCGACCGGGAGTCCTGTACTCGGCGATAAAATTGCCACCATATGTCGGGCAAAGAGTATATTATTTCCCACATGGAGTGTCAGTGTGACCGGCTTGGTCCAAGGTGACGAAACGGCAAGGTCGGCTTGTAGGTACGCGACGCATCGCAAGGGCCTATATATGCCAGTTGACGGAATGGGGCTGCCATCCATGGTCAGTAGGGAAAAACATTTTATGATATAGGCCGTGGGAAATGAGCATGGAAAAAGAGAAATGGGCAGGCAGATGGTTAAATGCTAAAAGCAAGGCAATGACTTTACAAGCTTGTGCTCTTTCCAAACGCCGGTTACTCGCTCAGGGCAGGTGCGTTGGCGCGCCCACGGCACTTGCCTCGTTTACAGGTTGTTTGCTCGTCCAGACTGAGCCGTTTTCATTGGCTGACTCATCATTATTCTATGCGTGTCGTGATTCACTTGGTTTGCTAGGTTACTTGCTTCGTTTGACAATCGCTAATACATCTGAAAACCGACACTCCTAGTCATCCCTCTGTGCCACTCTAGGGAGTAGTTAGGTATTGGCACCTGGTTCAGTCAGTCATCCACTACTGCCAAGTAAAGTAACCTGCCCTTTGACGTGACTTTCGGAAAGAATGAATTGTCTGCTCAAAATCCCCACACCAGTTATAAGACGCATTTATATTCGAGCCAACATGTTTTATTGACTTGTAGTTGTAAATTTAAACTCGCAATAAAGAAGCAGCAGAAAGAATTTACAACCACCACCACCGTGGTGAACCATCCAACGCCAGCTTATTAAACAAATCTTTGCTAGAAACATCTACAGACTACGATTCTAGGAGCTAGTAGCAAAGCACAAGTACAAGATTTCCAAGGCCGGTTACTACTACGGGAGCTGCTTGACGTCACTTGTGTCCCAGCCCAGGGTCTGCCGTCCGTGCTAACCTAATATTCGCATGGCCCCCAAGCCCCATAGCATCAGCCTTTATTCACTGACAGCTAGTATGGCATAAGACACTCCATATCCCATTCGTCCCACAAACAGTAACCGTCTTCTGAAACGAGCGCTGGGTCGGGCGCTCGCTTGTGCTGCATGCCAGACTTGGCTATTGGGTACGAAGCAACCAGCGCCGGTAAAGCAAAAAGGAGAAGAGCACGCATCCTGTCAACTAGTAAACAAAAGCGGTCGTTTTGAGCTGCAGTATTCTACTTGCCTCTTTTTCTAGTGGTTTTTGCTGGTAGTTGTAGATGAAATTATCGGGCCGCTGAAGACAAGGAAACCAAAGGACAGAGGCAAAACTGCAGACACAGTCATTGCCAGGGGGAAGAGGAATCCCTTTTATAAGAGGTGTCAAAGATAATTTGAATTCCTCTCTTGAAGCTTTGTGCGACACATCCCCCACACCTTATTGGATGCAACGGCAGAATATTAAAAAGCAAGTACATTTCTAGCCAATCATGGTAAACCTAGGGAAACCTTGAGTTGTAGTGCCGGACCGAGTAAGAGGTTGTTTATCCAACTCTGTCGTATCAATGCTACTAGGACCTCTACTCTTGCAGCCAGCTGACCAAGGTGCCTACCGTATCGTGTTTCTACTGTAACCATACTCAAAAGTTATTTAACTTTATAAATTGTGGATAATGTCACCTCTTCTCTACCGGGCATGCTTCAAAGCCCCAGAAATTTTCTGTAACAAACTATTTACTATAAAGCGTGGTACGTCGAACACGGTTAGTCCAAAAACCGGCGCAGACTGCCACCCACATTGTCAAGGTCCAACAAAAACGTATCATGTCCAAAAAGACTCTGTTCCTCCGATAGCTCCACGTGCGTGACGCGACGATTACCTCCGCGACGCAATGCATCAGCAATTTCGCGCTGCTGCCATGACGGGAAGAGAATATCGCTCGCCACGCCAAGAACGAGTGTTGGTGTATCGTGTAGTGGTTGAAGGCCTTGAATCAAGTCTTCAGGCGGGCTTGTGGGCAGGGAAACCGGAGATGAGGGGAGAGAATCTAGGGGTGAAGGAGCTTGTTCAGTGTAAGGAGCAGAAGGGAGAGTCAGATTGCAGACTGGCTCTGCCTGGTTCGAGCTTGGGGATGAGGCGCGACGAAGAGCTGCAGCGCGCTGGCTTTGGGCGCCAAGATCAAACAGGTCCATGGCTTTGCTAACATAGAGTAGGCTATTGGCATCATAGCTCAAACACCACTTCTCGCCTGCATGGTCGAGATATGTTTCAATGAGATAGTCGGGACAGAGGGCCGGTGGTTTGCTGGCGTCTGCCCGGCGGCGGCCAAAGCGAAGCTCCCACTCGGGCCCGGAGCGATATGTCACAGTGGCAATTTGGCGGGCCAGTTTCATGCCCGCATGGGGCGGTACTCCATCATAGTAGAAGCCGCGACGCCAGTTGGGGTCCATCATTAGCACCTGGCGCTGGACATGGCGCATGGCAATCGAGTAGGGATGCGAGCGTGCGCAGCCAGATATCGATGCCAAGCGGCCGACGCGCTGTGGATAGAGCGTTCCCGCCGCCAAGGCCTGCATGCCACCCATGCTTGAGCCAACCGACGCGTGCAGAGTTTGGATGCCGAGATGGTCCAAAAGGCTGAACTGGGCGCGAACCATGTCCTGCATCGTCAGGACGGGGAAGCGAGTGGCATAGCGCTCGCCATTGGCCGGGTCTACGCTCCAAGGCCCGGTGGAGCCAAAACAGCCGCCCAAGACATTTGTACAGACAACAAAGTATCGCGACGTGTCAAGCGGTGCGCCGGGGCCAATGAAGCGCTCCCACCATCCAGGCTGAGGGTTCTCAGGCGTTGAGCGTGCATGTGAGGATGCAGAGAGGCCAGTATGCAGTAGTATGGCATTAGAGCGCTGCGGGTTCAAAGTGCCCCATGTTTCATAGGCAACTGTGTATTCCGGAAGCACACCTCCCCAGTCAAGATGCAAAGCGTCGCGACAGTGGTAAGACTGTGTTGGGCCGGCGGAATAAATCGGCTCAGGGCCAGAGGTTGAGCATGATGCCGACGAGGCCATGGATGCGGGAGAGGCTGCAGCGGCCGCTCTCTCCGACAGTGTCTTGGAGCGAGATTCAACGGCATCAAGACATGGAAAGGCCATGGCTGGGTTGGAGGGCGACGGGGGCTCTGAGTGGCGGAGCAGAGACGAGTGGAAGCCACGCTGCAGCCATGATGCTGCTTGACGTCGAAAGGCAGTCTGTGATGTTTGGCGGACAGCGGCTGCGACGGATCGAGGTGACGCCATGACGAGGTGTCCAATAGCAGAATCACTGCATGCGTGGAGGCTGCTGCATTATATCATGACAAGTCACGACTTGGCTGCAGTTGCGATGGCCGCATCATATGTATGTTGAGCTTGCAAGAGGGCCAAGGTGCAAGATGCATTGCATTATCAATCGTCTTGTTGCTGCTGCTGACTCATGGGCTCGCGCCATTGCAGTTGCAGTTGTCGCAACGGCCTCGGCTAAGGTCCACTGGACGATACAGGCTCTCGGGCCCACTAGACCATGACAAGCCTTCAGGTGCAGTGGATGATGAGAGAGCTTCGCTTCAAAGGTCTATTAGAGGACCACGTTGAACAACAAAGAATACAGCATATGCCATTATTAATTCCATCTGCATACTTACCTGGAGTCTGAATCAAGTTTCGCCTAAAACATTAATGGCTGCATGAAAAGACGGGTGGTTTTTACTAGACAAAGCTTTGTGCAACGCCACCAGATTGACGTCACACTAGTCTCCGCACTATTACATGCTCCGCAGCAGCATTGACACGTTGAAATGTCCATGGACACGCTATTCGGTTTGTCGATATTCATCTGCATTTGCGTCATTGCCTTGACACCCACCATGGCAGATTCCATTCCCACACGCCTCTTGAGCCGCCTCCGCCGACTGCACCTGGCTCAGCCTCCGCCCGACCCCAGCGACGACGATGAAGCACAAGGCTCGACGTCATCCCCCACCAGCCATGCCTACGAGCCTTCGCCCTTTGACGTGGTGGTGACGCGGGTCATGCTGGGCCGCAGCATGAAACTGCCACCCGACTTGGTCGACTGCATCTTTGACTACGCTGAGTATTGGGCGCACTCGAGCAGCGTTGTCCAAGACATTGGTATCGTCCGCCAGAACGGCCGCGACCCCAACCAACTTCTGGTATGCAGAGCAAACCATGGCTCGTGGTCTAGTCGCTGATGGCCTCTAGCTTCGATCATGTCCTCTGGGCCTGACGTCGATTACGGGCAGAGGTTCGACCCAGATTGCCGAGGAGCTTGCCTACGACTGCAGCGAAGCAAAGCCCCTGCCCCTCGAGAGAGAGCATGAGCCCCAGTTCTTTGCTCGTCTAGTCGACTACCCGACACCGCGACTGTTGCATCCATGCCGCAAGATTGTATTCACTCTCCGAAGCCACGATCAGGGCTGGGGCGGTGACCAAGATGCTCGTGGCACGTATCGGGCGTCATGGACCTGGTTTGAGGCTGGGCTTGAGCGTTTTGATGCCAGCCAGACTTGTCAGTGCTCCAAATTTTACAATATTGCTCAGCATCGTTTAAAAAAAAAGAAAAAAAAAACCCTTGCAGTTGCCTGCCGCGAAACTGACACGACCACGGACACAGGCGATAACAAATGTACCTATGATGTCCGCAGCGAAAGGCCCGAATCGACAGCGCCGCTGCTACCCGTTTGCGCACTTCGTCCCATCGTGCCCAAGATTGAGCCAACTGGGTCTGAGCCGGACAGTTACCGCTATTCCCATAAGCTTCTGCACCAAGACGAGCTGGTCATTCAACGCAACAAGGTGGCGACGCGTGAGACGCAAGAGCATGTGGTGGAATGGTCGTGGAGGGATAAGACAGACCAAGACTCGGCAGCGGCCCGCCAGCTTGATGAGCAGGGGCGTGGCCGGGCAACTGGCGATGGGACGTTTGTTCGAGAGCTACGCTTGGGTGATGTCGTGACGGTCTGGGGCAAGGCCCGTTTTCCGGGATGGGACAATTACGCCGAGCTGGTGCGCATCGATGTCTACTGGCTGGTCTGAGATGGGCTACCGCTAATGTCGGGTCTTAAACCATGCTTACTTTGCTCTCCCTGTTGTTTTTCTTCCTGCTGTCTCAAGACGCTACAAGAGACACGGTGGTGATTGAAACGTCACATGGAAACATGGAACCATCTCTTTGCAGGCCATTGGGGTGTGTGCCGAGGAAGTCAGCAGGCGCAATAGTTCATTTCTGTTTGCGGCCAGCTGCAAGCTCGCTCAGCATGTCGGTTTCTCACCAGTTGACGGCGGCAAAGGAATTCTTGTGGGCTAGCAAAACTCCTAGTACCCACCTAAACGAGTTGAAGCTTGGATCCATGATGTGGTGACGAGGCGACTGGTAGGAATGTGGCCCCGTCAAAGCCACGGCGAAAATCCATGGGCTTCTAGGGCTGAGAGGTGCGACAGGTTGCTCATGTCTCGCCGGCATGGACTACTTTAAGCATGCCATAAAGCTTGTCATGGTTACGCATCAGTCTAGACTGATGCGGGTGTCCGCGATAAGCTATGTCGATAGAGATATTAGAAGCCCAAGACAGACGAGGGTGCTACAAATACCACAGCCCAAGACACCCTAAGAGCAGTGCAGGGTAAGACAAGCAAACAAGGGGTCGAGAGGTGGCATGGCACGGGACAGGCTTACGCTTGTCGACCCCATCTCGGAAGACGGCAGCGGTCTGGAGCTCGAGGTGGAGGAGCAGCGGAGAGTCAAGTAAGACAGGGGGGGCGGATGCGGCCCTGCTGCATGATGCATGGGGATCTGGCGGCCGCCGACCCTGCTGGCAACAAGGCGCCAGCGGTGCGACCAAGTTTGACTGGACCGGCACTACAGGGCCTTGGGAATTCAGAGGCGAGTAAGCACGTGCGAGGGGGAGCAATTTGCCAGGGGGGACGCTCGGACGACATGTTCACTTGGGACGACGTCTTGACCTGGCCCATGCAATAATGAGTTTGACCTGAGCAAAAAGCCAGAGTCTTGCCCACCGTCTGCAGTCATGCAATACGCGCATGCTGCAACTTTCGGAGAAAAAGGACGAAAACAAGATGGAGGGAGAAGTGGGTGGAAAAAAGGGGAATACGACGAGCTGGTCTGAGACTCGAGGCGCAAAGCTCCCACAAGGCAACCAGGTAGCTCCTAGGACGCCATGGCGCTTGCCGGAGCGATTTATTTTCTCACTGGCGCAAGCCATGTTTTAGAGCCATGTTCTACCTGGGTGTCACAGGCTGTTTGCTGCCATAAAAAGACGAGGCGATGAAGAAGAGTCGCGACAAGCTGCCGTTTGGCTGCCCATTGTCAGGCCTCGGCGTTATGCGTTATGCAGATATCGGGGCGCGTGGGTAGATGGGGTGGGTAGATGGAAATGGCAGCGCTCATTGGCGAGATGCGACGACACGTGCCTTTGCACTGCCACTGCAAGCTTTTTTTCCCTCAAGTGGCCCCTTTATCGTGTCTTTTGTTCCTTTTCTCGGGTGCAGAAGCCTCAAGCCATCTTTCGGACGTTGCATCACATGCATACCCCAGGCTTTTACTCTTGCCGCACCCCCGACGGCGAAATACCTCGCATCCACCATGTACCGGCGATGCATGGACGAGGCCGTCGACCTAAACGCGCTGCACGCTATTCGCTCACCACGATGCCATGGCAATGGGGACATGAAGCGACCTTGCTAGTCATGGTGACGTGAAGGAGCCCACACACACGGCACGCGAGCATGTCATTGCCGCCGTAGCGCGCAATCAATCATGGTTTCCATTGATTTGCCCAGGCCGGATGAAATGGCTTTTTGCCTGCCCTTCAGCTTCAGACAACTCACACTTGCATGACACCCCCCTTCTAGAGCCGGCATCATGGAGGCTGTGCCCCCAAGGCTGCGCAGAGCAAGTACTGCTAGCTACCACCAAGAAAAAGAAAATAAAATATTGGTCCCCTGGCCCTGCAAAGCCCCCTCTCCCACACGCACGAGACGGCCATGGCCTTGGCAATCAAAGGCTACGAACGGCAAGGCCTAGGCCTTGATTAATAGGATAACAAGAGAAGCCTGACGAATGAGAGGCCAAGAGGCGCCGTCACACGTGGGGCGCCTGTTTATTTTTTCTCGGCCCTGCTAACCAGGCAGAAAAATTCTTTTGTACCGGCCAACCGTTTCTGTTTTTCTTCTTTATTAGACTTCTCTCACACACTACTCGACCTCACATCTACTCAACGTGCTTTTTTTTTTTCCTTTTCCCTCTTCCTTGACACCCCTGTGTCTCTTGCCTCCATTCCTATATTGCATTCTATTGATATTCTGCCGTCCCCGGCACAGAAATAGACTTTGACCCCCCCAGCTCGCGCTGAGCTGGTCATCTGCAAATCTGGAGGCTTTCATTTGTGCCCATCACCTTAAAGCAGTCGTGGCGGCGACTGCAGCCCCTGGTTCACCAACGCGATTTCGACCGCCATAGGGTCTGTTGCACAGCAGCAGCCTTGAGAGCATCGACTCTTGTCAAGGAGCTTGTCTAGTTGGCTCCCGTGTCTAGAAGCATTGCTACTACCTCTACTCTCGCCTCGAGAGCAGCACCAGCCGCTTTCTCATCACTCATAGCACCGGCTATACTGGCATGAAGACGCCCTCTTTCTCCTACGCAGCCTCTCCCTGTGCGTCAGCAGGGCTCTTATAAACAAAATGAGCTCATACACAAACTCTCTCAAGGCCAAGTGGTCGGCTTCGCGCCGCAACCGCCGCATGCGTGACCGTGCCGGCACCACTTGGTCCGAAGGCTCCATGACTTGGCTCGAGCTGCCTCCGGGTGCCCGCGACGCCTCTCCTGAGGCTGTCTTGGCCTGTTATGCTGCTACTCCCCTGGAGAATGTGTTTGAGCACCTGCAGACGCATCGTGATGGCCTGACCGACTATGAAGCCGAGGCACGCCGCTGGACCAAGGGCGCCAATATCCTTCCCACGCAAAAGCCTCCCTCGTGGATTCTGACCTTGCTGGCCGCCATTCCAAACCCCTTCAATCTGCTGCTCATCTTCCTGGCCATCATCAACGCCTCGGTCCCAGATCGTGAATTTGTAAGGCGACACTTGAGCCCGTGTCGTGGTCGTTTGTACTGACTATTTTCCAGGCTGGAGTTACTGTCCTGCTTGTCATGGTGCTCATCTCGGTTCTCGTTCGCTTCTGGCAGGAATATCGCAGCAGCGTTGCCGTCTTTCGTTTGCAGTCTTCCATCACAAATAAGCTGTCGGTCCGCCGCCAGGCTACTAGTGAACCCGTCTTTTCAGACTCGTCCAAGCGCTCTGAGAAGCTAGTGACGGAGAAGGACCTTGTTCCCGGTGATATTGTTCTCTTGGGCCCTGGTTGCGTTGTACCGGCAGACTGTCTTATTGTCGAGTCGTCCTTTCTTCGGATTAGTCAATCGACGTGGACTGGCGAGAATGAACCCGTGGCAAAGGTGGCGAGCACCACTGGTGACAAGGAAGCGACGCTCTTCGACTTGATCAACATTGCATTTATGGGTACAAGCGTCGTCTCTGGCAATGGTCTCGCGCTTGTCTTGCGCACCGGGGCTGGTAAGGCGCCCTCTTTTCTCAATTCTTTTTTGTTCTTGTACCTGAATCTAATTAATCATGTCAGACGTCCTCATTGCGGGCATGGCCAAGGAGCTCAAGAAGAAGCGTGAGAAGAATGCATTCCAAAAGGGCATCTTGCATGTCAGCTGGATGCTTATTGGCTTCATGTGTGTCATGGTTCCTATTGTGAGTATTCGCCTCGATATCACATAGTTTCAAAGGGCATTGCTGACCTGGCTGCAGGTTCTCATCATCTCGGGAAAGACTACCGGCAACTGGAACGAAGCAGCGCTTTTCAGCGTTAGTGTAGCCGTGGGTTTGGTTCCAGAAATGTTACCGGCAATTGTCAATGCCAACCTGGCCCGTGGCGCCTATGTCTTGTCCAAGATGAAGGCCATTGTTAAGCGTCTCGACTCTGTTCAAAATCTCGGTGCCATGTCGGTTCTGTGCAGCGACAAGGTGAGCTGCCGCATTCCCATGGAAGCTGAAGCAACAAGAGACTAACCAAGTAAAGACTGGAACCCTGACCAAAGACGAAATCACGCTGTGCCAGTTTTTGGACCACGCTGGCAACGAAAACATGTCGGTCCTCAAGCTGGCAACTGTCGACGCCTCAGTCCAAGGTATCCACGGCAACAATATTGACAAAGCAATTCTCAACCACCGACTTGGTGACGATCAAAAGGTCAGCATCGCTTCATACGAAAAGGTGGCCGCCATCCCCTTTACGTTTGAGCGTCGCCGGTCTGCTTGCATTGTCCGTGGTGCTACTGGCCAGAATCTGCTCATTTGCAAAGGCGCCTTTGACGAAGTTTTGGCCCTTTGCTCCTCAGTCCGCCAAGGAGGCGTCGCGATCCCTCTTGACTCTGAACACCGACGCGTACTCTCCGAGAGATCCATGGCCCTCAGCCGTGAAGGATACCGCGTTCTCCTTGTTGCTGAAAAGACTCTAGCTGAAGGCGAAGGTACCGACAATAGCTTCGACGCTAGCAGCGACAGTTTCGAGGACGGAATCGACTCGCTTGAGAGGCGCATGACTCTTGAGGGCATGCTTAGCTTCATTGATCCGCCCAAGGACGACGCTGCCGAGTCTATTGCGCAGCTCAAGGCGCTTGGTGTTCAGGTCAAGGTTCTTACGGGCGACAATCTGCCAGTGGCTCTCAACGTGTGCCAGTCCCTGGGCCTGCTTGACGACGAACAAGTCGAAGACGATGTCCAAGCCATTACGGGCCCCGAACTTGCCATGTTGGAAGGAACGCCTGAACTGAACCAGACTGTGGCCAAGTGCCGCGTCTTTGCAAAGTTGACTCCTGGACAAAAGGCCATTGTGGTGGGCAGCCTCAAGAGCGCTGGCCACTGTGTTGGAATGCTTGGTGATGGTGTCAACGACTGCATGGCGCTGCGCAAGGCTGACGTGGGCATCTCGGTTGACTCGGGTGCCAGCGTGGCCAAGGATTGTGCCGATTTAATCTTGACGGAAAAGGGCCTGGGCATCATTATCACGTCGGTACGCACGGGACGAGTGACGCACGGCAATACCATCAAGTACATCAAGGTGAGATGGGACCTGAGTTGCTTACTACTTTTCCCTGAAGACGGCTAACCCGAAAACGCGTAGATGGTTGCTTCTTCCAACTTTGGCAACGTCTTTAGTGTGCTTGCTGCCAGTGCGTGGCTTCCTTTCCAGCCGGTAAGTCGCTTTTCTCAATTAAACCCGGCCTTTTCACGACATGGGGGCTAACATGGTGTGCAGATGATGAGTCTGCAACTGCTTGCTCAAAACTTGCTCTACGATGTCAGCCAAATTGCCATTCCATGGGACAGAGTCGACCCCGAATACGTCATGACGCCCAAGCGCTGGAACACGCTGGATCTGTTGCGCTTTGTCATTGTCTTGGGCCCTACGAGTTCGGTGATTGACATTATTACCTTTTTACTCGGCTGGTTCTTTTATGGCGTTCAGAGCAAAGACGACGAGGCTGGTGTCAACATGTTTCACTCGCACTGGTTCCTTCAAGGGTACGTTTTTACACTCTTGCTTATTTCCCCCTTTTTTTTTCTTGACCACCTCTTTCAAGACTGCCTTTCTTGGATTTCCCCGTGTCTAACAAGTCTACAGTCTTCTCACCCAAACTCTCATTGTGCACCTCCTCCGCACCGCCAAGATTCCCTTTTTCCAGAGCCGGTCCACCGTTCCCCTCGCCCTCTCCACGGCTGGCATCATGGCTATTGGCTTTGCCATTCCGTGGATCCCTCCCTTTCAAAACGCGCTTGGCTTTGGACGGCCCGCAGTCTCGTACGTGGGCTTCTTGGCGGCGGAGCTTCTGCTCTACTGTCTCGAGGTGCAGCTGGTAAAGGTGATTTATATTCGCATCTTCAAGATGTGGCTGTAAACAAAATCCCATTGGATCTGACTAGTGCAACGGTTTCTTCTTCTGTTGTCTCTTGTCTTCTTCTTTTTTTGTTACTAAAAAGAAGAGTGGTGGGGGATAGAGTTTGAGGGAGAGATTTATTCGTTAATGTTGGCTTTTTTGTGTGTCTTTTTTGTGTGTGTTTTTTTGTTTAATATGGACGAGAGTGGGTTTTGGGTGGTCGTGTTCAACACTGGACAGGATAGATGGTCCCTTCAACAGCGACAAACTGCAAGGTGATGAAGTCAAGAGACTTAGAAGAAAAGTAAAGTGTTTTTTATATAATGTTTTTTGTCTTTTTTCTCCATCTGCCGTGATTGAATCCAAGTAGGCCGCTCCGTTTGTCGCCAAACCCACTACAAGTAACGATTGCTCAAGCAAAAGCAAAGCAAAAGCATATAACCAAAGTCTCGCAACGTAAATGTAAACACTTTCCCAATTGCATCCTTTGATCGCAGTTTCAGATGACTCACAACGTTGACTTGCAGCGGGACGGCTCGTCCCTCGTCTCCACAGCAGAGCCTCCACCAAAAGAAGCAAGGGAACAAATCCTTTGAATAAATGTCTACAACACAGAATGCAACGGGAGCTGCATAATAACTTGGAACACGCTTCTATTCTGTGGTAAAAAGGAAAAAAAAAAACTCAGAGGTCATGGGATCCCAAAGACTGGCAAAAATTACTGCACAGACCCCTCTTGTCTGCTTGATGCCATCTTCCAGCATATCTAGCCATGTAAGCTGTGTTTTTAGTTCGATTCTGGTCCGAGGATGCACCGGGACACCCTTAGACTACTGATACTGGTGCAAATCCCGAGTGGATTTGCCGACTGTCAAGGCTGGTGAAGCGAAAGAATGAACAATGGAAATGAAACCCCAATAGCCTCGTTGGCGAAGAAGCAAAAAAAACTGCCGTGAGATTAGTGGCCCGTGTAGGAGATTTCAATCTCTTGCCCGGTGGCAATGGACCGCAGGGCGACGAGTTTGAACCAAAGGGAGCGGATCTTGTTGATTTGATCGCGGCAGAAAATCAGAAGCAAGAGAAAATGATAAACACGTACGATGTGACCAAAGAACTGACGATGTATTGAAGTGGGAAAAGTGGAAGGGGTGAGGCTCTTGAGCCAATAGGAATTCCGAATAGCGTGTGTATTGAAGCGGCACACCATAGAGTCGGATTATCGTGATAATCGTACTCTGCGGTGTGTGGTGGCTTGGGTAAAAAGCAAAAGAGGGCTCTCACTGTGGGAGCCCTTCAACTAGTCTAGCGACGTCACGTGAGTGTGGTACCCACGTGATCCACATTATCCCTCCGCTCATTAAAATCAGCCCCCTGATTTTCCATAACCGCCAATTGTGCCAAAAACGCAATAAAAACTCGTGTTCACACATGCCTAATTAGGCAGACCTTTGTCGGTCAGTAGTGGCAGAAAAATAGCGCAGAAGGGAAAAACAAGCAACACCAAAATCAAAGAACGGCAGGCTGTCTAGAGTGCAGCGCTGTCCCTCAACGCTGCCCTGTCCTTGGTCAACATAGCCCGGCTTCCGTACCAGAAACTGCGGACTGGATGTCCATCGCGTACGTAGGCCGGGAAGAGATTTTGCCGTTATACTTTTGAGGTAATTCAAAACCTCCTGGCGATGAGAGGGCATATACATTTCCTGGGTAGCATGCCCTTATTGCCCACGGGCCATCGTAGAATGGCTCATGCTTCTTCGAGCGCTGTCGTACTCGAAGGACCCAGTCTCCAGTTGCGAAGGTCCTCATCAGCCCTTTTCTTTCCTGTAAATACGCGCGGACGGTCGCTCTTCGACCTTTCAGGCCGGCTACCGCAGATCTTGCTTGAGGGGCTGCGTGATTCAGGGCCAGCTCCCTCAGGGGAAGATTCCGAGACATCCGTCTCAGAGATACTTCCACTAGCTACGTACACACTAACAATTATTCGCTGTGGGCACTTCCTTCCAAAGTACCTTTCTCCCGCCACGATGGGCAGGTACGCTTTCCCCAGTCAGCAACTCCCCCGCTTCAAGAAGACCACCGGTCGTCAACACAAAATCATTCATTCTCCATCATCCCTCGCAGAGTGACGTGCCCAGGCTACCAATTCTGCGAGCAAGGTCTTGACACCACAAGTGTGGCAGCTGGTGTCACGTGCCACAGCTAGTCATGGGATCCTCATCATCCCTCCGCTTCACACAGCAGCCCGTGCTCTTTCAGTGCGGCGTGGCGTTCCTTGTATAGGTAATCGCCATGTTTCATCCATCTTTTGACTCCTTGCATGTTGTTGACGCTCTTCCAAGCAGAGGGTGGGAAGTCATTTTTCCTGGCGTCTGCTGGTCCTCAGATTCCTGAATCCTAACCTTGCTCCTGGCTCTCCCCCTCTTCGCCAGTGGACAAGGGGTCTGGACTGGCCTGGCCACTTGCTTGACCACTTCCTCTGTTTCATGACCCAAGAGCCAATTCGGCTAGGACCTCGCCGTCCTCCAACTCCGCTGTAGCCGCAGGCTCCATACGACCCAATTCTGTCTCATGACTCTCTCTGGCCTCAGACGCGTCTTTGACAGCATCTTTGTGCCACTCTTTGTACGCTTTCAAGGTATCTGCATTGAAAACATGCCGACGCTGCAAACGCTGAAGAAAAGAATAAATGCTCATGCAATCCACCATGTCGCCGACCATGGCGCCGGGCACCTGAAGAGGGCGTCTTAGCCTTGACCTAGGGCAACGGCGTGGGAGTAGACAGCGATTTGAGCGTCGAAGATGTCCTACTTCTGTATAGCCATCAATGTCATCTTCATCTATAATTGAGAGGATGCAGTAGTCTCAGTACGCCTGGAGGGACTGGCAGTCGCGCGAGTCGACTTTCTTAGGATGAGTGGTGGGCGCCATGACTAAACAGAGTCAGTAAATGACAAGACTGCGAAAGAAGCTGTGGCTGCAAGGTGCAAAAGAAGAGAAGAGGAGGCACCCAACCACCAGATCTCTTTATACTGCTGCCTGCAGGTGCCGAGATCATGTCAGTATCGTGCTAGAAGCGCATGAAATGGAGGAGTACCTACAGGATTGGCTACCTTGTGTGGAGGCTACCAGCAAAAACAAAGAATGTATGACTAGTAACCGCCTGGTTCCTGGAATGATGCGAGCATCGAACTGCGTGCGATTGCCATATGCAACTGGCACAAGCACCGTTCTGAATCCCTGGCACTCGCACGCACTGCTCGAAAGGATGGACCGAGCGGCGGCATTTATTGCCACAAGCCACTCTGGCTGCGGTCCCTCGGCTCTGTACGAGGACAGTCCTTAAATAGGACTCCCGGCGCAGGATACGCCGCACGACTTCAAGGACCGACTCCTCGCGCGGGACGCGAATCCACACATCTCGAGACGGCATAAATGCTTGGGAGGGTGTCCGAGCCTAAGACATCCCAGAGGGCGTGTAGGGAGGACTTGCCACTCTAACAATGTGGTAGGTGTGTCTGACTAATGGATGCAGGTGCAACAGGGAGACCTGGCAGGACCAACACCTTGACGTGACGAGATATCGACGTTTCTCAACTATGCAGGGATACTTGCTCCAACCTTTCTATAGACCTGACATTAGTATTGGTCTAGACCACGAAGCGGGACACTTACCGGTTTTACCAGCCTTATCAGAAATCAGTGGATGGGTAGTGTAGTGGCTAGACATCTTGATAGATAACGATGAAAAAGTAGTACTATCAGTTTGGAATTGACAGCAGATGATGGAACTCGCGTAAAAGTGCAAAAAAAAAGCAATGCTGAGGCCAGAGCTGCTCAAGTGTTGGTCTGTGTGTGGACTGAGAAAGAGAAAGTCATGGCAGACTGGAGTAGAAGAGAAGGCAAATGTGTGTGAAGTGGAAGAGAGGGAAAAGAAAATCCAGGTCAGAGTGGCTGAAGCCAGGTTTAAGTACTGCGACCGAATCGAGGGTTGCTCCTGCCAATGGAAACGAGCCCGTGTAAACGAGTGCTCCTTCCATTTCTACTACTGCTCCGCTTTTACGTGCCTGCTAGCTTTATTTTCCGTTTGCTGTTTTGATTCAGAGAAGGTGCATGGCCCGTTGGGTTTACCTATTTAGGGGGCTTCCTAACTCAAGTTAGATATTCATCTTAAACGCTAGGTAGGCACGCTCGCTCTATATAGTCGCTCCGTTTGCGCAAACAGCACTAGTTGCATTATAAAGGAGATGACCGACTCGAGTACATTGAGGCGTATTAATTCTCTATGGCCCAGACAATGCAGGCCTGGAAGGCTGTAATGCCAAGCCTGCTGCTAGAAAAGGACTTGTATACAGTTATAGCTCTTCACCCGTTTACAAGTACACATATAGGACAAGATTGTTAGGTGGACGTCTCGAAACTGCACATTTGCTTACCGTACATCTACGCCCATTCCATGCCCATCAGACTCGCTCATCGCCCCATTCACCTTGACTTGGAACAGACAACATGTTCGATTCATTCGGCTCGACAATCGCCCCATGATCAAGCCCAAGCGTGCTCATCGAGCTGCCCTTGGTAGCTGATATGCTCGACAATGTTACCAACTGTACTATTGAGGATGCCGGCGAGACAGTTTCTTGTGCGGTTGATCCAGATTACCAAGCTCAAGAAGTGTGCGAGGGGGGGGGGTCCACTTGTTGTCTTATGGGAACAGCTGCAACATCACTTGCAAGGAGCCTTGCGTCTGAAAATGACTTTAGAAACAGCCGTTTCTTGATGGTAGTTGAGTCTAAATTCACTCTCGCCAGGTGAGCTCTCATGCTCACACGATATAAATTGAGTGTTATTTTTTGCACGCATCCAGCTCTGACTTCCTCTTTCTAGCTAGCTCAGGTGTCATGCTATATGTAGATTCGAACCCGGTACACCTTTTCTATTGTTACAAATGCCTCTTAAGATCTACTTCCCAAAGGTTGGGACGTAGCTGGCAGAAAATTGGCTATTTATCGGTGACCGATAGAGAACCGGACTGACGCTGGCGGCTTGCTTTCTTCAATGTTTGTCACACTACAATGTCACGACGACTTCATGTGCATTTACGAGACTGGTGTCCCTCGAGATCTCCTGGATTACTTGATGAATCTTGGCCCCAAGGGCTGTGGTGCCATCGAGTTTCCTTTGCCAACAATACGACGCCGCCAAATGGCTTTTGAGCCGGTACATAGCCTTGATCAGAGAATTCTTAATGAGATGACGCAGACAGGAGGAAATATTGACGACGCATAAGGCTGAGGCCAAACGGGCGCCAGCTGCATACTTCATTTTGACTTGATAATAATAGACAATCACGTTTGCCATGCAATTAATGAATCGTGTCGTGTTCAAGTGCCTTTATTGATGTCCTACATCTAATGTTTCTATTGGCTAAGTCGACGGTTGAACGCCGTGTTCAGGCTCAGCTGGGGCGGCGCGAGCTATGCGGATAGCACGGCGCTTGGCAGTGCCAATGCCTGCGACTCCAGCTTCTTGATTTTGACCCAGCCAGGGCTTGCGCGAGTCGCCAAGCACAGAACCAGAGAGAAAATAGACAACAAGCCCAGAGACGATGCAGACAAATGCAATGGGGTATAAAAAGTGGATAGCATATCCAAAAACGCGGACGCCTATAATGACGCCCCAAAAGTTGGCTGTGAGCAACGAAATGTCGAAAAAGGCGGCGGAGCCCATGCGGAGGATGAGGGGTGCCAGGGTATAAAAAAGGGAGAGACAGAGGGTGTAGCCAACCAGATAGGCTGGGACCGAGGACTGGGACCACGGGGCATGAGCGAGAGCGTGGCGGTCAAAGATTGCGGCGTGGACGGCCGAGATGATGACACCGAGAAGAGAAATAAAGGCAAGAACGTGATGCATTGGCTTGCGAGACACTAGATACTCTTCCAAGACGTTGGAGGCGCCGTAAAGACTGGCGCCCAAGAGGCCAAAGAGATCACCCTTGAGGGCATTTGCGGCGGGGCCGCCGTTTCGATTCTGGATGTGGTCCGAGGCGAGAAGAATGCCCATTCCAGCGCAGGCGACAAGAATGCCAACAACCTGACACCAGCGGTATCTCACGCGCAAGAGGAAGAAGGATGTGGTGACGACAACGACAATGGACCAAAAGTTGAGGAGCTGTGCCGACAAGATATTTGTGTATTGGTATGCAAGGACGGTGAAGTAGTTGCCCTCGACGTCGAGAAAGGCCATGATGAGATAACGCCAGCCATCTGTGCGTGCCGCCTTGTACCAAGCTCTGGGGCCGTCGCGGACGAGGAAGAGCGTGTTGAAGAGGACAGCGAGCAGCGCATAGTTGAGCAGGGACTGAAAGGCCGGAGCGTCAAAATGAGCCTCTGCGAGGAACGAGGTAAAGGTATTCGTGGCCGTGATGCACAAGGCGAGCACCTGGCCAATGAGAAGAAGAATCCAAAAGTTGCGCGTCACCAGGTAGCTATACCAGTGTGAAGAGCGCGACTCGAGCATGTCGAGGCCGCGGCTAGCGTCGAGGGCATCGTCGGGCCATTGCTGCGTCGCATCGTCGCTGGCTCGAGTGCTGGAGCGCGCCACGGCCGAGGCTTCGGAGCGGCTGGCAGTGAGGGATTGGTCGAAGCCGCCCTTGTGGTCATTATTTTGATGCTCGATAGTCATGCTGGACGAAATGGGTTGCCGTGAGTGAGTAGAGGGTCAGACGTGGAAATACAATTCGGGTCTGGCAAAGTCTTTCTTCGTCCCCAAGGCAGCAAGCGCAAAGACTTCAAGTCGCTTGCAAAATGCCAAGAAAGCAAGGCTTCACATGCAGCAGCTTGCAAAATAAAAGTAGGTGGGACAAGGAGAAGAGGGACTGGGCAGAGAACAATGGCAGAGACGACGACCACTGTTGGAGGGGCAAAAGCCGGCAAAATTTTTCTCGAGTGCGTCTTGGGTTGGATCGAGGTGGGGTCGATTTTGATAGTTTCTCGATTCGACCAAAGAGGCCCTGGCGACTCCATTCTTAGGATTCGACCCCTGTTGCCGCAGTCGTTCCCCGCAGATCAGGGCCTATAACTCCTGGCTTGGGGCTGGCCAGGTGTACTGTGAGCAAGATTGTCGTCTCCGGGATAGCAGTTGTATGCATGTATGCATGTACATGTACATGAGACATAAAAAAAGTGTGCTTTTGAATGCAACGAGAAACACGTGGCTGTGTGTCACTCGGCGCCAAATGAATTGTCTCTTGCAACGGCGTCTGCAGGTGCATGCAGCGGGTGGGTAAGCGGATTGGTAGTGGACTTGCCGAGAACTTGCAGTGGACTTGCAGTGGACTTGCAGTGGACTTGCAGTGTACTTGCAGTGGGCGTGTAGCGGCCATGACGAATCCATCGTCTACGTACCAATCAATGAGGCGAAAATGACAGCATCATGTCAGCTTGCCCTTGTCGTCCACCACCTAACTACTAGAGTAACTAGTAAACCTAGCGAGCTTATCCCGACCTCTCCATCGTCCATTGCCGTCACCCACATCTTTCCATCTCCCACACTCTTATGATTCTGACCACTCGCCCACCATGAGAAACCTGCTTTTAGGCTCTCTGCTCGCCGCAGCAGGGGCCATTCAGCCTGGAGCTGAAGCACCCGCCGCTGCCCCGATGCGCAATCTGTCTTGGGGCCAGCTCAACTTTTTGCACACTACTGATACTCACGGCTGGCTTGCAGGCCATCTTCAGCAGTAAGTCGGCCATCTTGACCTGAGCTTGACTAGAGCTATTGCTTTGATCAGCTAACACAGCTTAGAAGCCAGTACTCGGCAGACTGGGGCGACTATGTCTCCTTTGCCCATCATTTGCGTCAGCGCGCAGACAAGGACGGCGTCGACCTCCTGCTCGTCGATTCGGGCGATAGAGTCGAGGGAAACGGCCTCTACGATGCATCGAGTCCCAAGGGCTTGTACTCGCATGACATTTTCTACCAACAAGCCATGGATATCATCTGCGTCGGTAACCATGAGCTCTACCAACAGTCGACTGCCGAGCACGAGCACAATACTACAGTTCCCCATTACAAGGATAGCTATATTGCTTCCAATGTTGATTACATTGATGATACAAATGGCAAGCGCAAACCCCTTGCAAAGAGATATCGCCGCTTCACCACAAAGAATCTCGGCATCAATATTGTGGCCATGGGATTCCTCTTTGACTTCAAGGAGAATGCAAACAACACTGTGGTGACGCCCGTTGCCGAAGCACTCAAGGAGCCGTGGTTTGAAGAAGCAATGAAGGAGAAGCCCGACGTCTTTGTCGTTGTCGCGCACATTGGCGTGCGGATGGAGGAGCTGCGCGCCATTTTTACAGCTCTGAGAAAGGAGAATTGGCATGTCCCAATCTTGCTCTTTGGTGGACATGCCCACGTCCGGGATGCTCTGCAGTTTGACTCGCAGTCCATTGCCATTGACTCTGGACGCTATCTCGAGACTATTGGCTGGGTATCCGTGGATGGCCTGAAGCTGAAGGGCAAGGGGGTCAGCTCGGCCGCGTCGCTCACGCTTAACAGAAAGTACATTGACAACAATCTCTTTGGAATGTACCACCACACTGGCCTCAATGAATCAAGTTTTCCAACGGACCACGGCAATAACGTGACTGCTGCCATTACGCACGCTCGCAAGGCGTTGGACCTTGACCGTCAATTTGGATGCGCGCCACGCGACCTCTGGATAAATCGCGTCGAGTTTCCAAGCCAAGACAGCATATACACTTGGCTTCAAGACGAGGTCTTACCGGCCAAGATTGTGAATGAAAGTCGCAAGGATACCCCCCGGCTAGTGATTATCAATACGGGCGGAATTCGCTTCGACATTTCCAAGGGCGCCATTACTCGCGACACCATTTTAACGACGAGTCCGTTTACGAATAAGTTTGTCTATGTCGCAGATGTTCCATTTGCGGTGGCGCAAAAAGTGCTGCCGATTCTCAATAGCGCAGGCAAGATTTTGGCGTCGGAAACAAGCCTCATGACGATTCCGCAGCAGCGCTACGCAGCACAAAGCTCACATGTTGGCAGTGGCGAGCGGCTTGAGCTGCGTCATGTTTTGCAAAGCAATGACGCACCGAGCGGCGAGGCCCAAGAGGAACCAGATCTCGTTCCCGGATACGTCACAAAGGACGACATTGGCACTGATGGCGACGACACGGTCCGGGCACCTGTCGAGTCACACACGGTGCCAAACTGCTTCCAAGCACAGGTTGGCTTTTCAAAAGACGCTGACAAGCAGCCCGAGGCTGTCGACTTGGTCTTTGTAGACTATGTCCAGCGGTGGATTGTTCCGGCGCTCAAGTATAGCGGAGGCGACTTTACAGATGCCAATGTGCGGCCGTACATGGAGGATACATTGGCCCATGTCATGACGGATTGGGTGCAGGAGAATTGGTCCGAGTGCTAGACTGCAAGACGAGATTGCATGGTGGTTTTGAGTTTTTTTTTTTTCTTTGTTCTTGGGATGGTTTACTGTAAACCGTAGACAATTGGCATTGGGTGATGGCTTGTTTTAGCATATATTTACTACACTATCGTTTGGGTACTAAAGACTTTTTTTGTCTGGTTGGATTGCGCTGCGGGGCATGTGGCAACCTAGACGTTTCAAACTTGTTATGACATTTTACAAACGCGCAAAGTAGTTTTTTCCCATGAGCCATGTTTTGGTTTGCGTGGCTCTTTGCTTTTATTTTTTTAGAGAAAGGCCTCCCATCGACGGTCGATTTGTTTTCTTCGGACCTGGAGACAGGCGTGAGCAAGCAAATTCGGAAAAGAGGAGGGCTCCAAAAGAAGAAAGAAAGAAAACTCACCAGTGGCCGTAGAAACAAGACTCCTGCCAAGAGGGCAAGAACGGTTGCCAAGAGGGAGGTTTTATTGAAACCCTTTCCGAGAATGTCAAACACGCCACTTGGCGCGAGGCGCGCAACGTAGACGTCTGTGCCAATGGCGGCGAGCAACGAGGTACTCTCAACAAGCGTGGGCGCCGGCACAAGAGCACGTATGCGCAGCACGTCGCGCTGATGGGAAAAGACGGACCGCGGGTCGATTTCCAGAGCGGGCGTGTAGCGCATGAGACCCTCAGCCTCGACATCTGCCGCCGAGGGGTCGCGGCCGACTGGACGCCGCGGATCGATAATGGGCCGGGGCAGGCCAACGAGGGCGTGCGAGGCGGGCAGGTAGGCGTTTAGCTGGCGCGTGGTGATGCCCTGGCGCGTCTGGGAGACGCACAGCGCGGCGAGGGGCTCCGACACGACAAAGGCTTGGGCAACAACGTGCGGCAGGGGCGGCGCGGCAGCAAGCGGCGAGTCTAGAGGCAGCAGGGCCGACGAGTTGGTGGCGGCGTCGTCGCCCCAGGGCCCGCGGTCGTTTGGCAGGGGGGATTCGTAAAGGTCTGCCACGACGAGGTGGTGGCCCTGGATGGAGCGGGCGCCGACGGGGTATGTGGCGAAGAAGGCGCAGGCATACCAGTTTTCCGCCATGGTGCACGACACGGGCTGCGAGGCGTCGACGCCGGGATACTCGTGCGCGGCAAGGACTTGGCCCGAGACGCCGTCAACGAGGCGAATGGAAACGAGGTGGGTGGCGTCGTCAATGGCGGCCACGACGAGGGCGTTTGCATCGAGGTACTTGTACATGACGCGCCGGTCGCCGAGGACGCGGCCAACCGAGGCAATGGGGTCGTGACGGGGTGGTGTGGCGATTTGGAGGATGCGTTGGCGCGCAAAGAGCTGCAGCTGCCACATGTCGTGTCTAGTCGTCTTGCCCTCGTCGTGGCGGTACTTTACACCCCGTACGACTCCATCTTCGACTATAACAATTGTCTGCTCGCTCTTCCATCCTAGAGGCAGCGCACGAGTCGGCAGGCCATTGCTGCCGATTGGAAGCACCGTCTTTTTGCCCAAGCTCGCATCAAACTCTGCCGTGGCGGAGACTTTGGCGCCGCCCACCACATGCTCCCGCACAGCTCCGGTACTGGCATTAAAGACAACATACTCGCCGTCGGCGCCGTACATGACGACACTTCCTTCCTCGTCCACGGCAGAGAGGCCCTTGATGACGAGCGGATGCTGCGTCTCGCGAGGAAACCAGCTCTGCGTCCACAGCACTCGTCCCCCATTGGCGGCATCCAGCCCGTAAAAGCGCCCGCGACGCGTGCCAACCACGAGAATCTTGTTGAATCCAAAACTGTCTCGATAAAGACCCGTCGTCTTCTTGTCGCCGCCGCCATCGCCCACCATGCTCTCAATCACTCGCGACGGGATATCAGCAAGCCATGCGGGGAGGTACTGCAAGTCGTGGATATGGCGCTTCACGCGATGCGTATACGCCGCAAGGGGGCTCGTGTGTGCTTCTTCAGCCAGCACCTTGGCCAAGTCTTGTCCTCTTGGAATCTCGGCCCACACTGCCGCCACAGAGTCGGACAGGCCCTCGTGTCGCGTCCAGTAGCGCTCGCCATTTCGTACCAAGACCCAGTCTTCATTGGCGGTAAAGACTGCCTGGCGCAGAGCAACGTCTTGTCCAGTCGGCTTCTTGACCACCTCTGCAACGGCACATATCGGGGCAATGGGGGCAGCCTTGGGATTCGGCCAGCGGGCCAGAATGCCATGTGAATCCGACGATACGACTAGCGTCTCCTCCTCGCCAATCTGCACAAAGTAGACATTTGCCCCATCAGAGCTCGTCGCAAAGGTGCCCTTGCCGCGAAAGTGAGGCAGTTCGTAAGCAAGCTTGATTTGCCCCGTCTTGATGTCCGTGTGAAACACCAAGGCCTTGTTCTCCTCCTCGCCGCCCAGCGATTCAGGCTGCGTCTTGATGTGCACCAAGAAGTGAGTTTGTGACTGCGCGAGGTGCGGCGCGTGAATATTGACCGCCATGGTGTCTGGTGGGAGGTGAAAGTCTTGCTTTGACCGGCTGCCCAGCGCATTGATGCTCAGCTTGGATAGTCCAGGGTCCGTCCACGCCACAATGGGAGCTGCAGAGTTGGCACCAACAAACATTACATCTTGAGGCGTCTGAATCTCGTCCTTGGAACCCACAGACCAGACGTCGACAAGGCTGCCCGTTGCCACGTCCAGCGACACAATTCGGAGACTATAGGAAGGCGCCGCTCCCTCCAGTCCAATGGCAAAGACATGCGTCACGTCGTTGGACACTTGAAGCGGCGAATGACCTCTTGTATCGCGGAATTCCCAAACAACGGAGCCAAGAGTACCGTGCAGCCTTCTCAAGACGGTCACGCCCTCGTCATCAAACAGCACCAAGACATCCCTGTGTGACGTTTCCGTCATTTGCAAAATCTCAACGTCTCGTATCCTTTCGCTAAACTCCATGTGCCACACGTTGCGCCCCGTCAGCGCATTCCACGCCGACACTGCAGAGCCGTGGGCAGCCACCACCCAATCGTCGCCATCAGGCGCCCGCAAAAAGCTCTTGTCGCCACTTGTCGCATTCTTGACAACCTCATGCCGCCATATCAGGTCCCCGTTGCTTGGATTCACCGCGCCAAGAATGCCAATGTCGCTGAGCGTGTATAACAAGCTGGCTCGATCGTCTCGTCTGGGGCGGTGGAAAAATGTCGTTTCGGGCTGCGGGTGGCCAAGCAAAGCGTAATGAAAGTCCACGTCTCCCACTTCATCCTGGAATATGGCACCACCAAAGGCGCACAGGCCCAGCAGCAGGGCCGAATGCAGTGATTGTCGCATGTCGGCTGTTGCTGCTGTCGCTGATGAGGTTGAAGCTGGCCGCGCCTCGAGGAGCTCAAATCGTCGCGCTTAGTCAGAGCTGTCGCTACACAATCATCCTACCCTATATGCATGCATCCATTCCTCTTCAACCACCATCCCATTCAGCTCTGAACAATCGAGTCTGGGGACTGGCACGCAGGTGCAAAGTCACTATACAAGTTTTAGAGTCAGGCGTTGCAAAGGTATGAATAATGAGAAAACAAATACTAGTCATATTAATCATCAACATACAAATACCAAGTCATATCCAAGTTTCATTTTTATACACGCTCTAGTTAAAAATGCTGACCCGTGAACCATGTAGTCCTAAACATACTTTATGAAGGACTAAAACTGCCGGTGCTTTACTCGAGCACATTGTATATCCAATTAACATGACGCCAGAATGCCCATGAGCCCATTGCCCCTGAAAAATGCCTTCATCGCAACCATTTCAGCCATCGTGTTCCTCGGGCTCCTTGTTCGACGCCTCCACTTCGTCTGTATCTGCCTGCTCCTCACAGCCATCTTGATTTGAGCCATTTGATTTGGCCGTTGGAGACGGCTGCTCTGTCGCCACAGTAAAATCCCTTGTCCCTTCACCCGACGCTGTGCCTACTTCAGATGGTGCTCCAGACTCGGTGAGTTGAAATCGAGTCGAGGCAGAGTCGTCAGGCTTAAGAGTGTCCTCAGTCAGGATGGAGTCGCCCTGTGTAAACGATGCTGGTTCTGTGGCTCCCGTCTCAGACGGGTCGTCTTCGCGTCTGTCTTCATTGTCGGAATGCTTGCTCTCGGATCGAGGTGAATCGATATTTCCCACCTGATCAGGCGGCGGAGGAAGCAACGTGCCGTCTTGTGCCGTCATCTCATCGTCTACTGATGGAGGAGGCTCTGATGTCTCCTCCTTGATACTAAGTGCAGGCACCATGACTGTTTCGATGTCTGCAGATTCTTGTTGCTCTTGAGATGGAACAGGTGACGGCGGCTCAGATTTCATGGATTCCACTGTGCCTTCAGCAATCTGAGAGTTGTCCGTGGAAAAATGCTGTTCCGTCGGTGCGGGCTCCGTAGGAGATGGCAACATGACGTTCTTGAGTGGACTGCCTTCTGGTCTTGGAGAGCCACCAGATCTGGTCACAAGAGGAGGTGCAAGAGTCGCAGGTTGGGGTGGTGTAGCTTCCTTGAATACTGGCTCCTCGGAATCGCCAGGGAGGTCAGGGGCGGCAGAGACGGCATCCGTCATTATTTCATCCTGCTTGGTTTCGCTCTGCTCGTCGCAGTCTTCCCCGTCGTCGGCTTCGTCACCATCGTCGCCGTCATCGTCATCGTCGTCATCTTCGCCATCAGCGGCCTCGCTGTCTGGATTCGGTGTCTGAGCTTCGTCGCGATTGGCGCCCTACATTTCAGTGAGAAAAGCGAGTCAAAAGTGCAATCATGTGTGTCATGGTGCCAGCATACCTGGTCAGCCTGGTCCTCAATCTTTATCGCTTGGACATAATTAGGCGCCGGCGCAGCTTGCGACGACTTGCCATCAGCCGGCAGCGGAATCTTCATTTTCTTGCGTCCACGACCCGGACCAGCCTTGGATTTCCTCTTAGGAGGAGGCGGCCTTCGTTTTTGTGGTACTTGCAAGGGCGTGAGAACATCAGCGCTGCTTGTGTTGGCCACTTCGACACGCGTAGATATTATTTCGCCGTCGACGGGCTGGCCCTCGGCAAGCGTCACCTCTTCCGTGTAGGGATTTCCGGCGGCATCGATGCGCTTGACAGTCGCGCGCGTCACTGTTGGCCCAGCTGAGCGGTCTTGTACCGTGCGACTGGCAATGGTAATGGTGCCCTTTCGTCGCTTGGCTAGGTAGGATGTGGGAGATGCCTCGATATTACGAGGAACCTGCTTCCACAAGCGAACAGTGAAGCCACGCGTCTCCGACTCGTCCTCCTTCTTGCCCTCAGACTTGACATTATCGGATACTGGGGCCGCGAGCCCATCGGTGTCACCATCGTCGTCATCGTTAATGGCGGTCCGCTTGTAAAGTCGCCCAGAGCGCGCAACGCGCAACAGCTCTTGGCTATATGAGGGGAGTAATTGAGAGTCCTTGGGCATTCCGTGGGGGAGTTCGAGAGCCCATATGTCGTTGTGGTGCTGTTGTTCCTGCGCGGGGGGCGGTGCGATGCTGACCCACTCAGTCCTCCATTGGCGCACCGGGAGACCTAAATCGACTCAATCAATTTATTCTTGGATCCAAGTGCGGCATATTTGGCGCAGTCAAACCTTCAAAATCGTCGTGTTCAGTATAGCCGCCGCGGTTTGCACGCCTAGTCTGTGGCTGTCAGAATGGCGTCATGTTGGAGGCGACGCCAAGGGACAAGCTTACCCCTGGAGGCATGTTGGCACAGCACAACGCCTGATGCAGGCCCAATGAAACGTCAGATATCGACTGGGCGGTAAGAGGAGCGGCCAAGACAATGGCTCTGGCAAGCGTAACAATGAATGCGATTATAAATGCCCCTGGCCCAAGCCCGTGAAGACGAGACAATTATTCCAAGCTTTTTGTCCTGCTTATTGTCGTCTGAAATCTTGGCTGATGACAAAGCAGGATTACTAAAATTTTAACTAGTGTCGTGGTGCTGGTAGACTGAGTTAGCAGACTATCAACTACAACCACTAGAGATATGCTTTAATCCAGTCCATCAGCTTTTGCGCTTCTTTGCAGGGCTCAGGGATTCAAGAGGCCTACTCCTACTTAGTGGCGCTAGCTGCGCGCAATCAATTACCTTACCTGGGTCTGCAATATTTGCCTCGCGTGCGCATATGCATGGAGAAATCTTGTCGCTCCGATGTTTCCGCACCGAGGCATAAAAACCGTTGGAAATTTCACAAACTAGCCTACAACACTGGCATGCAAAAAAAATTTGTTGCCGAATCCTGGCCTGCAATTTACTCCTAGGAAGCCTTTGCCATGTTCCAAATGGTATCCGCTGATAAGCACCCCAAAGTCTAATACTGTACAGATGGCGTTTAAGAGGCAAGTAATGATATTGGTCAAGGTTTTCAGTCGTATCTGCAAGCCAGTCAGCAACGGTCGCTTGGGCTTCATGACAAGTCCTGGGAGTCTGCATGTGACAAGACACTCCAAATAAGATATGAAAGCCATTCGCCACTCACCCATGGGTCCGCTGTCGAACAACACCCTCTTTCTGGCCAGAATCTCTCCCCTGAGACCACGTCAGCGTCATTTCAACAGTCGATGCAGAGATGCAAATATCGTACCGAAAGGCCTCCCTCAATTACTAACCGATCCAGTTGGTAGAATTGGCCGATGACGGTTTGCCGCTGCAGCTCTTGTCAGCCATGTGTTGGCAACATCTCTACTCTGCACAGGGAGGAAAACGTGCCTTCATGACCTGTAGTTCCTGCAAACCCTTTTGCATCAGCTCCTGTATCTTGCGCTGGTCCTGCTCTCCCTTGTGCTCGTGGAAAGCATCTCGAGTTCGGCGTTTCGCGTACTCGCGAAAATTGTAGGCTGAGAATTGCGCTCCTTGCCGTAATAATTGACGATACTACCACGAGGTTAGCCCGGCAGCTTGATATATGATGTAACAGATGCGCCCGCAGCTATGCTCGAGGAGCTTCTGTGTTGCTGCATGCCCTATAGACGGTCGCAGAGAGCCGCAAGGCTAAGAACTGAAATGACTGACCAGTGACCTTACTTGGCGTGGCATGTCGCCCTTCAGCGCCGACATATTGCTGGCAGTGACGTGTTTGAAGGAAAAACGATAGCTCTCCTCCACGACTCCAATCTCGCGTCGGCCTTGCAGGCGAAAAATGCCGGCGAGACTGATTGTCCGATCCGAGGATCGCCGAGATGGTGCGGAGAGCGGCGGCATGCGGGAAAGCGGGGCTGGCTTTATCAATCTGAGTTTTCTTTCAGCCACCGCGCAGCTCTTGGCCTTTTTTATGCATCCATGCCGAGTCCACGTCCTTGTAGCCGCTCTAGTCTAGCTCCTGGGCTAGGCATAATGATTTGCCTCGACAATGGTTAATTATGCTTGCTGTTCTACCTCGACAATGGCTAGAAAAGCACATCTCCTCCACTCACGCTACTCTTTCCTGGCTGACTAACTGCCACAATGTCTTGGTCTAGCAGCGCCTCAACTAATGCAAATAGCATATCGTCACATCCCCGGGCCGCTACCAGTGCTACTGCTACTGGGATACTCTCCTTCTTGCCCGTAACGACTGACATGCGCATCACCTCTCCTATCGGCACTGCTACTTCTGGTGCACCGCTGAGGACAGATACGCGGCTCATACCAAATGGCTGAGGAAGAGAAGGGCCACGTCTATACGCGCCGCGATAGACACTTTTTGGTATGCGGGGCACGTATACGACAAGCCGGTCTGAACACGACGAGAGAACACTGCTGTTGAACCAAGCAGCAAAGCGTTTCTTACTAGCTGTCGCCTTTGCACTGGTGGATGCAGTACGGCCAGTACTGTCAGCAAGAGCCCAACGCTGCACTGGCGCAGGATTGATGTGTGGTTGACGACCAGCGTGTGATGCTGCATAGGCTGCCAAGAAGCCATCTCTGACAAGATGAGCCTGGTCTTGCGCTGAGAGTACTTCGTAAGTATTATTGACGAACAGTTGTAGCTCTGGCGAGTCTGGATTAGACAACCACCAGCTTTGAGCTATGTTCCAAGGCACAACCTTGGCTCCGAGAAAAGATTGTAAGCGAGATAGAAACTGCAGCAATATGACATCATGATCCGACTCGGCCTCTGTGGGAAATCCGACGGTAAGAAGATTCGAGGGGAACGAAGTGTTGCTAGCAGTCGGCATACTATGGCCATAGAGCATGCGGGCCGCAGCTCTCCATAGTCTGGGATCCCGCGCAAGCAAGCCGGCCGTATCAAACTGTGGACTCAGGGGCATTGTTCCAGACAGCGATACGAGACCATGGCCTTGAATCCAGCGTCAGGGCCCATAAACTTGCCGAAGCGACATTTGCTTACTTGGTCTATTTCCGTATAATCCCTGGAGCTGGCTTGGAGTCCGAATGCTGCCGCCTGTATCTGACCCTAGCGCTATATCGAGCCACGGGTACGCGGCTGTTTAGTCCTCAGCATGGGGCCTCTGACAAAGAGTATAATATATGCCATGCATACCTTCTCCTGCAGCTGGCCCCGCAGAAGACGATGACGGGTCTTGATAGCCGTCTCCGCGAGGATTAAACGGAGCGTGATACTCGACCCAGTCCGCCGTGGCTGTTTCGCCGTTTGCAAACTGGCTTGTCTTCATTTTGCCTACAATGACGGCTCCAGCATCAACGAGGTTTTGAACAGCAATGGCCGTGTGCTCTGCCGGCGGATATAGATGATACCACGCGCGGTTGCCATTGGAGGTTCGCAAACCGCGTACGTCAAAGATGTCCTTGACACCCAAGCGTACTCCAGCAAGTGGTTGCTGTGGTGTTTTGGAATAGTAGAGGCGTGACGGGACAGCAATGGCAAGAGACTGCCCGGGCACGTTGGCCGGAAGCACGGTGTGGGAACCGTCGGCACGGGGCACAGACGTCTCAGTAAAGGCGCCTTGAACATCGGCATAGAGGCGATATGCCTTGTGGACAAGGCCTTTGGCGGATGCAAAGTAGGGACCGTTGGCTATGTTGGTATTTGGACTGCTGATTACAGTAACATTGCCAAACGACGCAGCGTTGATGGCACCCTGATGTTGAAGGTAGACGACTAAAGGAGGAGAATTAGTTGGAGTAGACGAGAGTTGGGGCACACAAAGAAAAAAAACCATAGGAGAGAGAGGAAGAGAGAGGGCGGAAGTGAGGGATTAAGCGTGGCTAGGTCAATGGCCATGTACCTTGTGTGAAGCCTTGTTGAAAGACGTCATCGGCCTGTGAGAATAGTAAAAGGCGCTCCTGTAAATCGCGAAGAGAAAGGGAGGCTGCGTTGCTACTCAAGAAAGTTACAGGCACCAAGTCGCCGTTTTGAGTGAGATTTTTCGAAATGGCGGAGACGTTAGCCACAGCATCAGGTGGCACATAATAAGGCACGTCATTGAGGCTGACGGTTGAGCCAGTGGAAAAGAAGACATGGGCAATGGTGGTGGGAAATTGCAACGCGAGAGACGCAAGATGAACTGGCTTCATGATATTGGGATGAGGTTGGTAAATGAGACTAGTATCTTGGAGCAAGATTGGCAACGGCGAGCCTCATTAATCAGTGCGTCAAAGCCAGCTGATTCAATGGCTTGACCGAGACATAAAAAAAAGACGCCATCGTTCCCTTGACATGACAAAGTCTTCTCGTGAGTTTTCGGTCTAGATGGCGGGGCTTTATGGGGGTCAAGCACCCGGAGAGATTTCCGGGTATCGGCCCGAACCAGGAGGGCAGCCAAGCCTTTTGACAATTCTAGCAAGAGTGGGAATTTGCATGCCAGTCGGCCCATCACGGTATCTGAATATGCCTCGAGAGAAAATAAGCGACGTGGGGTATGCCGACTACTGCCCCGAAACCTTGGAGGTTTATCGGTAACCTGTTGAAGAGAATCAGTGAGGAAGGGGGATTTAGTTTAATACTGACAGCTAATCGTACAGCATAGAAATTCTAATTGTACAACACGTGGCGAGTTTTTAGTACAAGGTGCGCGGGGCGCCAATGGTCATGTTGTACGATTAGCAATTATGAGCTGTACGATTAGCGATGCGGCACCAACAGATTTAGCAACTGCCGATTACACCAACAAGATGGCGAGTACATCAAGGTGCCTGAAAAGAAGACGGCTTCACAGTGTCAATACGAGCCCAATGGGTGGAGGCTCATTTTGTAGGCTCGCTTGAGCTGTGATCCACCTAGCACGCCGAGAAAAATAAACTCATCAGGCCATAAGGATTTACATGGAGAGGCATCCGTCTGCAGGATGCGCATTGACGCCTGTCAAGGCCAATGGGCTTTTAAAAAGCAGGGAGAAGATGCTGAAAAGGTCTCAACCACAATTACAAGCAATAAAAGACGTTTGTTGTAGCAGAAATAAGTATATAGGCGCTCCTGGCTTGGGGAAAAGGGGCAAGAGTGAAGCTTGCGAGGTTTCTATTGACAGGCGCTGGCAATGGCTTCAATTTGGAACCTGCTGGTTGGCGCACTGCTGTGCCTAGCAGGAAGTGTGCTGGGAAATGTGGTCGAGAATCAGAATGGCCTTTATGAAGGAAACCAGCAGGGAAGAAATAAGCAGCAACATCCACTTCTCGAAGACTTTGATGCCCTGGGCGCATGGTTTGATCAAGTAGACAGCATCAAGGCCACAACGGCGCCACGCCGGTCCAACGCCACCATTGCCATTGTCGGAGCCGGCATCACGGGCCTCACAACGGCGCTGCTGCTTGACAGCGTGGGCATGCACAACTGGGAGCTGGTGGAAGCGTCGGAGCGGGTGGGAGGGCGGTTCCGGACAAAGTTTGTTGGCAGGACCAAGGAATGGGCAGAAATGGGACCGATGCGATTGCCGTGGCGCGTGACTTACAAGTCTGATGGATCTACGCACGAGTACTCGGAACATGCCATGGTGTTTCAACTGGCCGACTGGCTCAACGAGCTCAACGCCAACAAGCCGGAGGACAAGATTGATTTCATCCCGTGGATTCAGCACCACGCGAATGAAGGCATTGCGCGCGGCACGGCCAGGCATGCAGATGGGCGTGTGCCGACGCGTGGAGAAATCGCGCGGGATCCAAGTCTAGGGAGGATGCCGCCGCTCAAGACGGCGGAATACAACGAGACGAGGAAGCGAGTAAACGACTTTTTAATGAATGAGCAGACGCTGCGGGACATTCAACGGGACCCGTGGCGAGCTCATCGAGCAGCCATGGATGCTGGGCTGGACGACTGGAGTCTGCAGGCGTTGCTGAGGCATGTGCTTGGAGTTGATGCCGATGTGGCGGATGCTATATGGACGGCGTCTGACTATGACGTGCTGTGGGATGAAATGGTGCACAATTCCAATCTTGGGCTTGACGGCGGGCCCGGGGCGCTGGGAGAGACGCAGTGGCTCTGTGTTGATGGCGGCTTTGACCGTCTGTCGCAGGCCTTTGTGCCTCATGTGAGAAACCGGCTAAAGCTGGGGCGCAAAATCAAACAAGTCGAGAGCATCGAGTCCCAGGCGGCC
This sequence comes from Ophiocordyceps australis, assembly GCA_002591415.1. Lineage (NCBI taxonomy): Eukaryota > Fungi > Ascomycota > Sordariomycetes > Hypocreales > Ophiocordycipitaceae > Ophiocordyceps > Ophiocordyceps australis. Next base: position 63,654 of record NJET01000006.1, on the reverse strand, counting down.
AGACAGCAGACTCGACTGACGTGGTGCGCCGACGCGGCTCCCGAGTCAGGGGGAAGCGGCACGGGCCGTAGGTGCGGCGCCAAAGTCTACGACTACACCATGATGACGGTCCCCTTTACCATGACGCGGCTCATGGAGCTGCCCCGCTTCTCCTCCATCCTGACGCGAGCCATGAGCGAAGCCGGCTTGCGCTTCAAGTCGGCTTGCAAAGTGGCCCTGCTCTTCCGGCAGCGCTTCTGGGAACGCGGCCCTCGGCCCATCTATGGCGGCTACTCCATGCCGGCGAGCCTGGCCGTCGGAGCGCTCTACTACCCCAGCTACGGCACCAACTCGTCAACGCCACGGCCCGGCCTCATTACGCACTACCGCGGGGGCGACTGGAGCGACCGCTTCGTCAGCATGACGGCGGAGCAGCACGCGCAAATGGCGCTGGATGCCGTTGTGGACCTCCACGGCCAAGAGGCGCGGCGGCTGTACACGGGCGACTATGAGCGGCTGTGCTGGCTGCAAGACGAGCATGCGGCGACGGCGTGGTGCCGGCCAGATGTGATGCAGCACCGGCTGTACATTCCGGCATACCACAGGACGGAGAAGAATATGATTTTCATGGGCGAGCACACGGCGCCGACGCATGCTTGGATCAGCTCGTCGTTGCACTCGGCCGTGAGGGGAGTGGTGCAGCTGCTGCTGGAGCTGGGCATGCCGGATGAGGCAAAGGAGGTGAATGGGCGGTGGATGGGTCGGTGGATAGGAATGCATCAGCCCGTGAGGATGAAGACGATTTACGAGATGCAGAGGGGCAGGTAGCCATGCAGCGGGAGAGGATTCCACAGAGGATTCTTTGAAGTATTCCTCAAAGTACTCCTCTGGGTATTCCTCAAAGTATTTTCCAATCTTGAAGCTGAGAGAATCCTCAACCCTGACACAAATGTGCCGTCTTGCCTGCGTCGAGGCCAAGACGTGTCATGTTGCCAGCAAAAAGGTATTGCTTGTTCTGGCCAAGACTTGCAGAGACGCAGCCAATCATGTAAAACATGTCCCAGAGCGCCCACAAGCTATTCAATAGCCTGCTGCCCTGTTTTGTCAGTGGGGGGGGGGGCGGGTTTGCTTTGGGGTGGTCAGCGTGATGCCCTGTTTCAATTGCCCTGGCAAGCCCATGCAGGCTCATGACTTGCAAATATTGCTTACACGGCCCGCCAGACAAGCAGAGGGCAGGCGTCGGCTTGCGCCTCGAGGCTTCTTTTTTTTGCCGTGCCGCTTGCGGTCCGGGCAGCAGGTGCTGAGGCTCGCGTGTCGTGGCGCATGCGCGGCCTGTAAAAGAAAAGCAAACATGGCGAGCGAGGCCGACGGGCTGGGCTCCTTGGGCTCGGCTCTTTTGAATCTCACTCGGCCTCGCTCGCTAACCTCGGCTTGTGCCCTCTGCACTTTAAAAAAAATTGTGCCGTGAGACTCTCTCTCTCTCTCTCTTTTTTATTTTTTATTTTTATTTTTTTCAGGGGGGGTCGAGATAAGATTGAAAAATTTCAACTGCAAAAGGGGAGATTTGAAAAAATTCAACTGCAAAAGAAGAGATTTGAAAAAATTCAACTGCAAAAGGAGAGACTGAAAAAATTCAACTGCCAAAGGGGAGCCATGAAGCTAGCTACATCCTGTGTTTGTAAAAGACCTCGTTTTGTGCGACGGGAGCTAGACCTCTAACTTGAGCCCTCTTAGTGCGCGCTCCTGTCCGCTCGTCTGGGAGATTGGACCGTTTTCCCCGACAGCGCGGCCTACAACGCATCCGTCTCGTCCTACTTTTCCAGCCAAGCAGCCGCAGCTCGGCCTGCCTGTATAGTCTTGGCGCAAAACGCAGAGCATGTGGCCACGGCAGTGCGCATCTTGGCTTCGGCGCCGCCCGCACAAGAAGACGACAAGCAAAACAACTGTCGCTTTGCCATTAGGTCTGGAGGCCATGCAGTTGATGCCAGGGCTTCGAATATCGAGGGCGGAGTGACGCTCGACCTGCGCGGCCTGTCTAAAATTGACCTCGACCTGGATAGATCGACTGCTCTGGTGGGCGTGGGAAATACATGGGACGCCGTCTATACCAAGCTCGACGCGCTGAATCTCGGCGTCAATGGCGGGCGTGTTGCAGGCGTGGGCGTGGGCGGCCTGACGCTCGGAGGAGGCATTTCCTACTTTGGCACTCGCTACGGCTGGACGGCGGACACGGTTTCCAACTTTGAAGTGGTGCTGGCAAACGGCAGCATCGTGAATGCCAACCGGTTCCGCAATGCTAATCTTTTCTGGGCGCTAAAGGGCGGCGGCAACAATTTTGGCGTCGTGACGAGAATCGATCTCGACACGTTTCAACAGGGCTCGTTTTGGGGCGGGCTGCTCACGCATCCGAGTAATGTGTCGGCAGAGGCAATCCACGAGTTTGTGAAGATGAATTCTGCCGACTCGTATGACCCATATGCGGCCCTGATACTCTCATGGGGGTATACGCCAACCTTTGGATCGGCTATTCTGAGCAACATTGAATACACAAAGGACACAACGTCAACACCAGCCGTCTTTGCCGGCTTTGTCAATCTGCCGAGATATAGCGGAAATACTAGCATTTCCACCTCTGCCAAGAGATCTCTCGAGATTGCACAGGTGCAGCAGAATCACTACCGGTAGGTTGGACATTTAGCCCTACCCTGCCCATTGCTCCACTGACTTGCCTCGCTTCATAAACAGCCAGATTTGGGTCACCCAAACCTTTGTCTCAACCCAAGCAGCCCTCCAGGCAACCTTTACCCGCTTCAACCAAAGCATCGCCAGCGTCAGCTCCATCCCCGACATTGTCTGGTCATATACGCTCGAGCCACTCCCCCCAGCCCTCTACGCACGCCCCGGCGCCGACAACGCCCTCGGCCTCGAGGACCGCGAGCAAGCCCTCGTCATTGCTCTCTTTTCCGCCAGCTGGAAGAACCCAGCCGACGACGCCAAGGCGCAAAAGGCTTCGCGCGACATTGTTGCAGCCATTGAGCAAGACTTGAAGCGCCTCAATGCTCTGGATCCCTACGTCTACATGAATTACGCTGCAACGTGGCAGGATCCCATTGCGAGCTATGGCCAGGTTAATGTCAAGCGGTTGCGAGAGGTTGCAGCCAGTGTTGATCCTCATGGCGTCTTTGCGCGCCAGGTACCAGGTGGCTTCAAGATTCCTCGGCAGGCCCATCATGGTGCTTGATGAGGCATCAAGGGTTTGGGGGGCTCAAGGCAAAGACTATGCAAAAAAAAAGAAAAAAGACTTCATCATGCTCCTTTTTTTGATAGTGTCGACAAATGGGACGCAGAGGACGAGATTGAAAAGATTGAAAGGATATTTTTGGGTTTGGCAAGATGCAGCAGCAAGGCAAGAAAGCTCGTTGGAGCCACTCAATAGCAAATCTTGTATAATGCCTCCTGTCAAATCACGGCTAAACAAGGTAGCTGCAACCTGGCCACAGCCTGCTTGTACATAATAATGGCAGGTCGCTGGTTCCTCGAGGCCAGCCTCGCTCCCATCATTGTTGCCACCTTTTTCCACGCCATGACGGCTTCCTCGTACAACATGCCTTGGCCATGCGCCATCAAAGTTTTTTGCATCAATATTTACCAGCCTCGGTTGGGGCGCGTCAAAGTTTGCTACAATCGCCTTTTTCCCATCATGTTGCTACTCACATATATAATGCCCTTCCTCTCCATGAGTCTGCTGCCTACTCCCAACTTGTTTACCACTCTCTAGATTTCCAGCCACTCTTCATCACCACTAAGCCTCTGGGTTTGACTACAATATCCTTTCGTCGCTGACATTACTGTCCACTTTCATAACCATCGCCTCGTTGAAACGTCTACACTGCTGGCGCAAGATACCATGGCTCGTCTCGCTATTCTTGTACTCTGTCTTTTGACAGCCATGGTCCTTGGCACACCAACAGTGCAGCGTCCGTCGTGGCAAAAGTACATTCGGTCGCCAGAGACGCGTGTCATCAAGCCCGTCGACGTGATGCCGCACAGGATAGTCGGCGGAGTCAAGTATTCCCACAATCTTCTCCATGGGAACCGAACCTTTTTGGTCCGTCACTCGGTGCTTGAGGATCCTCCGAGCCTGGTGGTGGACTTTGGTCGTGTTGTGGTTGGCCTTCTCGAGATTGACTTTGGCGGCTCTCACAACCTCTCGGCTGCCAGACCGGGTATACGGCTTGCCTTTTCCGAGACGCTCGAGTTTCTGAGCCATCGTAGCGACTATACGCGCTCTGACAATGCACGTGGAGTGAGTTGCTGCACTGCTCTTGAGCTTGCGAGTTTATAGCTTACAATGAATCGATAGGACGACAAGATTACAAACGGCACTGACCAGGTAAAGCCATGGCCCTCATTGACAAGAATAAAGCTTTTCTCAGCCTTGCATTGGAGTGCAAGATGAAGACAGGGGCTAATTCATGGCACAGATTGCTGTCCGCGACGGGGCTTATACATGGCGGAATACTAGAGGCTGCCAATATGGCCGCAAAGTATGCGCTGATGGACTGCACGGCTTCCGCTATGTCAAAATCTCGCTTGATGCCCTCAAATGTGACAGCCCCTACACGTCTTCGCTGGGCCTGGTTGCCATTTCTTCGGTCCGCTTGCAATGGTCTGGCTATCTGGGCACCAAGGAAAGCTACCTTGGTTGGTACGAAGCTCAATCGGACAAGGACATGACACAGTGGTGGTACGACGCTGTATATACAGCAGAGATGAGCACCGACATGTTTCGCGCCAACGAGACGGAGCCTCGTGTTGGTGGCGATGGACAGATTGAGCCGTCGAGTCTTGAGGGCGAGATTGCGCTCATGGATGGCGCCAAGCGAGACCGAGAGCCCTATGCTGGCGACTTGGCCATTGCAGCTTTGACAATGTACATTGCTCACAATGAGTCTGAGGCGGCACGTAATGTCTTGGAGAATCTAGCTCGGCACCAGAGAGAAGACGGGTGGATTCCTCCGGCAGCCATGTGAGTCCATGTTTCTTGTCCCTAGACGCTACCAGTGCTGACCTTGGGCTAGCAATAACTACTCGCTGCCGCTCTTTGACTACCCTCTGTGGTGGGTTGTGAGCGCTGTCGACTATGTCCTTTACACGGGCAATAGGTCGTTTGCCAATGGCTATTGGAGCGTCATGACAAAGACGTTGGACCAGTACTACCATGGCTTCCTATCCAACGACACTGGAATGCTGCACAAGCCTGCCGACATGGGAGACTACGCCTTTCTTCCTCGCTCTGGGCCCGTTACCTACTTCAATGCCTTGTACATTTATGCTTTGAGGCGCGCGGGCCATCTAGCCACGACACTGGACAAGATGGATGACGCCAATCGCTGGTATGCGCTTGCCAATCTCGTGGCCCATGCTCTGTGGACGCGAAACTTTGATGTTGGTCATGGCGCCTTTTACGACGGCAGCCCGTGCCCTGGAGCCCAAGACGACACCATTTGTGATACGAGGGCTCAAGATGGCAACATGCTGGCCATTGTAGCTGGTGTAACGGACCAAGACACGTCGAATCAGATTTTGGAGTATTGGGACACATTGAGAGTCGAATGGGGAAGTCCGCTTTTTGACAATAGCATCTTGGCTCGAGATCGACAGCTGGATCAGTGTGTTTACCCCTTCATGTCGTACTTTGAATATGCGGCTCGCCTCTCGGTCAAGACGAAAAAGTCGCCACGCAAGAGCTTGGGCAAAATGCACTCGTGGATGGCTCGTCACGACCCCAAAATTACGACTTGGGAAGCCATTGGCGCCGAGGGCAAGCCATTTGAAGGCGGCTACACGTCCATGGCGCACGGCTGGTCGACTGGCATTGTCTCGTTGCTGACGAATTACGACTTGGGCATCACGCCTCTGGAGCCGGGCTTTGAGACGTGGCAAGTGTGTCCCTCGTTTCAACTGGGCTCGACAAAGGGCGCCTTGGCCACGCCGCTGGGGACAATCAAGGTTATTCAGTTTGTCGAGACGCGACACAGGATGAATGAAAAGAGGACGCAAGTCGAGGCGCCATATGGCACGGCGGGCAAGATTTGCTTGCCGTATGCGTCGTCTGGTTTGAATGCCAATATTGTTGTCAATGGATACACGGTGTGGTCCAAGAGGGGGCCGACGACTTATGTGGTGCCACAAGAATCTGGCATGAAGATTGTGCTGCTGGACCGTGAGGAAAGTCGAGAGTACGAGGTGCATTTACCGCGCGCCGAAGTGGATACGATTACCCAAGGCTGGAACCCTTATGATTCGGTAAGACTCTTTTTTTTTTTTTCCCCTTTTTAGTTTTGTCCCTTTTTTTCCATGGACAAGGTTTGACTGTATAACCTTTTTTCATGGACAAAGTCTGACTGTATAATGTGTTTTAGAAGGATGAAAGCGGGTCAAAGTGAAAGTGAGGCTGTGTAGGCTGTCTTCGACGCAAGATGGACCAGCTCGTCGTCTGTGGGGGGTTTCTTTGCATTAGAATTGCCATTTGCTATCAACATCAATGTTTTGGTTGAGGGGATGATTTTGTAGCGAGGGCTCAGAATGCCTCGGTTGTGTTTGTGTAATTACAATAAATATTGTTTTTACTGATTGGCATGAAGCAAAAAAAAAAAAAAAAAATCTCAAATCTTAGGTGGGCAATGTGCTATTCCAAATACTTTCGACTTGAACCCTATGCTCCCATCCCGGGCAGGGATTGTGGTGGTTCAAGTGTGTAAAGCCCAGAAGTCTGGATTCGCCTCTTCTCAAGAAGAAGCCATTGTCTTCAAAGGCAATCATTACGGAAGAGTCTTGGTCAGCAACACTGAGCCATGTCCAGGCACTTGATGCACGGGTAGCAGTAACATTGAAGAGGCGGCTTGATGAAGAGTACAAGACTGTCAGGCCGGGATCTCGCAGGTGGGCGGAAGCAAGAGGCGTGGGAGTAAAAGTGTTTGTGTGGGTGTGAGTGCGGTCAGGAGGGCTGGAAGCGGATAGATTTGCCACGAGGATGGCGCTGCGGGCGTCAAAGGATGGTAAAGAGGCGAGGCGCGTCATGTTGACGGATTTGACAAGGGTGCTATTTACAGGGCCAATGGTAAAGTTGACAAGGCATGGCGCGTCGTGGGCGAGTACGTCTCCCTCCCAGCTGAGCCAGGCAAAGGACAAGGATCCCGAGACGGGTTCCCAGAGATCGCTGACGGCGTAAATGTGCAGAATGTTGGACGAGGTGTTGAAAACGGGAGCGACAATGACGGGCTTAAAGATGTCGCGCGAGGCATAGTGGACAGCCTTCCAGCGGCCGCTGTACTCGATGCTGGCCCAGGTCGGGGCCTGCCAAATATCATTGAGCTGCCAGTACAAGGAGCCGAGCTGGCGCTCAGGGCGGCCCGAGCCGGCGCGGTAGAATTGCATCTGCGACTTGTAATAGTCGGCCTGGAAGCGCTGCGTTGCGAGACACCATGCGGAAAAGTTTGCCAGGGGCAGCGACTTGTTGGGACTAGGGTAGTAATGTGAGACGGCGAGGAGCATTTCGCGCATACCCTTGGACGAGTTTGCGTAATTGTCCGTCATGAGGCCGCCGGCGGGATAGTGGTGGTTGCGCAGCAAGACGGCGGGGCTGTCGAGGCGGAGCTGGCTGGGCAAGAGGGCCTCTTGCCAGCCAGCGAGGCTGGGCATGGAGTGGAAGCCGAATTCGTTGGCGAAGCGGCCGACGGGGTACGTGTCAATGTCAAAGGCCTCGCGGTAGTTGTAGTTGTAGTGGTCCGTGTTGCCGTACAAGTGGCCCGCAGTCAGGTTTTGGTAGCGCTGCACAATGGGAATGGGGTTGGAAAAGTTGATGGAGAGGTAGCCGTTGGTGGTGCTGCTGGGGATATATGTAATGCTGCGGCTGTTGCCGTAGACGGCCGGCAAGAGGGTCTTGAGGAAGAGGGTCTCATACTCTGCCAGGTAGCGCGCATAGTCGTTGGGCGCAAGGGCCTTTACGAGCGGGAGTTCAAGGTTTTCAAGCTCGTTGCCTCCGGCCCATAGCGCGAGCGAGGGATGGTGGTTGATGCGGCGAACCTGGTAGACGGCTTCGAGTCGGCAATTCTCGATAAAGTCGGGGGTGACGGGGTACAAGGCGTCGCCGAATTCAAACTCGCTCCACAGCAGGATGCCCATTTCGTCGGCCAAGTCGTACACGAAGTCGGGCGAGTAGGCGCCGCTGGACCATATTCGCAGCATGTTTTGGTTGCCGGCCGTGACCGAGGCAAAGAGGGTGCGGATTCGGTCTTGTGTGACGCGGGGCCAAAAGGCGTCGGGGGGAATCATGTTGCTGCCCTTGGCGTAGAATTCACGCCCATTGATTTCAAAGTGCCCTGGCGGCGTAAGAGGAAAAAAACTATAAAAAAGAAAAAAGAAAAAAAGGAGACTTACAGTTGTTGCCTGGAGCAATGCCCTGGGCGATTTGCGTGCGAGTAACGGGGCCGAGGTTGAGGACAATTGTGCGAAAGCCGGTCCTCTTGGTTACCGACGCGACGACTTGGCTGCGGGCCACAATGTCTACAGAAATGTTGTAGAGGTTCTGCTTGCCCATGCCAACGGGCCACCACAGGGCAAAGGCGGAGCCATTGAGCGTCGTGGAGCCGGTAATGACGTCTTGGGCATTCGTCACATTGTTCAAGTAGCCTCGCGCCACCACCTTGGCCGACTGAGCATCTGTAATGGCATACCTCATTTGCGCCCCGTGCGGAATAGCGCCAACGACATCAATGCTGCAGTTTAGCACCCAGTTGGCCGTCTGGTCCGGCGGCAGGTTATTTAGCTGGCCCTGGCGGTAGATATCCATGGCCGAGTTGGGCACGGCCAGCTGGCCCTGCTCAAGCTGGACGAGGCGAGCCGGCTTCCATATGCCCGCGGGCGCAAAGGCCGGGCCCCAGTCCCAGCCAAAGTCGGACTGCTCCTTGCGGATAAAGGCGCGGTTGGGAAACTCAAAGAGGCCCTGGACGAGCCACGGCCACGTCTCTGCGCCGGGCTGGGCGGCGAGCCAGTCTGCCATTTTTGGGGCGCTGGCAAAGTCGACCTTGAGCTCTGGTGCGCCGTCGGCACAAGAGGCCATGATGGCGGACACGTTGAAGCGCCATTGGCGGAACTGGTTGTTTGTGCTGGCGACGGGGTGGGCGCAGAGGGATATATTGGCAAAGGTGTCTAGGCCGTCAAAAATGAGAAATGTTGAGAGGCGAGCCTGTTTGTCTGGGCGTTGCCTGGCTGGAGCGTGAGAGGGGCCTGAGCCACGGCAGCTTAGCAAGAGACTCACAGGCCTTGAATTTTGGCCACATATGTCCAGTCAGACAGAGCGACCCATCGCAAGTCGAATTCATTCAAGTCACGGTATCTGCTAATGTTCAAGACCTGCCCTTGTTGCTAGCTTGGGGCACGAGGGGCAGCTTACGGGTCATTTATAACCTGAGCTCTTTGGAGATCAAGATGGACCTGAGAGGGCACGCGGCCTGCAACGGAAATGTTGAGCTGGGCATTCTGCAACGTCCACTGCTGCGCGCCGAGATTAATGGTGTGCAGCGCAGACGCGTATACGAGTGCCCAAGCAGCCAGCACGAGGTAATCAAGCTTCATCATGGCTGCGGTCAAGACGAGAGCAGAGTATGCGTGCCCAAGCTAAAAAAAAAAGCTCCGAGATTAAGAATCTGGCAAAGTAAAGTTGTGAGCTAAATGGCAGGGCATTTGCCTCGGGTATCGAGCTCCCCAACAGCGTCGACCAAGCGGCAAGCCGAACCGAGGGCAAAAACGATGCGCTACTCTTTTGCACTAGGAGATGACTAATAAACGGTTGTGAGTGCTAGCTTGTGCTGCATTCGAGGCCCGGCCGGGAGAGGCTGGGGATGGACATGATTGTCTACCCCTCTCCAAGCCAAGAATGCGGGGGTTGAGTGTATACGAGGCAGCCAAAGCAGCCAACCTTGACATGGATCACGAGTCGCCGTGACATGTTGCCGTGTAAAGCCCAAGCGTTGATGAAGAGCAGCAGAGGAGAAGGAAGTCGTCGGTTTATATTAAAAAAATATTTAGGAAAAAAAAAAGTTACTTACTCATCGACGGGCCGACCCGCCAGCCCGCACTCATTGTAGTTTGACACACGCGCTCCACCCCCGCGACGCTTTTACGAGTCAAGGCTTTTTTTTTTTTTTCCTTCTCTCTCGCCCAGCCCCTCCTTGTGCTTCACGACCTTTTTTTTTTTTTTTTTCGCCGGCCGCCGGTTTCCGCCCTGCTGATTTCTCTTCCTGCTATCATGGTTTATTTGTTGCGCGTGCAGCCTACTCTGCCCGTCCAGCATCTCTCTTGTGCTCTACCCGCCTCGTATTCGCCTCGCTGGGCATCCTAGGCCAAGCCTTGCTAGCCTTTTGCGCATCGCCGCCACGACGATCATCATGTCTCAGAGTTCCCTAGGGCCCGGGTTTGGCCAGCATGGTGTGTTTAAACAAAGAAGAAAAAAATTAACGCCCGGCTGCATGCCAGTCTGTCTCGCATCGCGTCTAATCTATGCGTTGCTAGGGTCCCCCTACGACTACCCGCCGCCAATGCCGGCCTATCAGCCCCCGAGCGATAGACCTCGGCTGCCTCCAGGCTGGACTCCCTGCTTTGAGAGCCGTCTCCAGCGGTGGTACTATTATGAAGAGGTTACCGGCCAAACGCAGTGGGAGGCGCCAGGCTTTAGCGCGCCGCCGCCGCAAGAGTTTCGTATCCAAGAGTATGCCAACCAGCAGGTTCCCCAGGGAAAGCCGCAGGGCAAGTTGAGCGGCTCTGGCGGTGTGCTGCTTGGTGCGGCGGGTGGTTTAGCTGCCGGCGCAGTCGGGGGCGCTCTCCTCGAACATGCGTTTGAAGGCCGCCATGAATACCAGTCGTCTGGAGCTCAAGAGACGAGTACCCATGTGCCATATTATCAACAAGAGTCTGAGCACGCACTGCCTGGGTCAACGAGGCGCTCGAGTCGTTCGTCGAGCCGCAGCGGGCAACATGGTCACAGCCACCATGACCGCTCTGATAGCAGCTCAAGCAGCGATTCCAGCAGCAGTGACAGCGAGAGTGACGGCGCGCACGGCTCGGCTGACGAGGGTGACGATGGCTATGGTGATGATGGAGATGACTATGATGATGATGTTTACTATGACGACGACTAGACATGATTGATGGCTTCAAATCCACTCGACAATTGGCCAGTTTTTATTTGTTTGCTGGCAGCAAAAATACAACCTCTTTGCATCATTGACTGATGCTTTGCGATTGAAAATGCAAAAATACAGACCAAGCGTTCATTTGAGATGAAGTGCAATGCCAAGAACACTTGCGATGCAATAATTGACGTCTATAACCAGCCGCGGCGCCCCCATGATGCCATCCTGAAACTCCTAGTCACACTCCATGAACAGAAAGAGATGGAAAAAAAATCACGGCAGCAGTGGCCCCATGCCATCTCCAAAAACAACTTGGTGCCATGGCTCAGCGCCCTTTTGGCACACTGCATCCCAGGTTATGGGTAGGTGCAAGCCCTTTCCGGGAGTCCTGGGCTCAAAGACAGTGACAAACCTGTCGCCACCTCGCCAGTACTCCAAGTCTTGTGCTGTGGAGTCGTCGGGGTGGGCCACCTTTGCCACGATGCTTGGCCCATGGCGCAGATTGCGCTCAACAAGGCGTCGCAGGTGTGGGTAAAACCACATCATGCTCCACCAATTATCGATGCGCCAGGGCTTGAGGTTATCAACATAGGCATTGTGGTGAATGCCAACAGGCGTGGTGCCAAAGAAAAAGTCGCTGTATAGCGGCACGTCGCCCCAGGGAATAGCGGCGAGAGCGGCATCGAAGCGGCCTGCGCGCCTCAAGTCGGCCGGCACACCGTGCAAGCGCGCGTGGCCAGGCACGCCGGCCATTGCGCTTTGCTGCTGCACGGCAGTGACGTTATCGAGGCGGACAAAGAAGCCATCCTCTTCGGCAGAGCACGTGGGCGGAATGGTGGTAAAGTTGTAGTCGAGGCCAATGCCAAACTCGAAGCGCTTGTTGCGCAGCGCCGCGCCTGCAATGTCGCGCACCTTGGGCGGCAGCCGTGAGCCTCTCATGTCGGCAGCTGTTCCGTTCCATGCAGCGCCGAGCTCTCGCATCCACTCGCGCCACAGCTCCTGGTCGCCCATGACTTCACCAAAGAGAGCCTGGTCGCTCCACAGCTGGCGGCCGCTGCGTGCGATGCGCTCGACTTTTTGCGTGCAGCGGAGCAGAGCGTGGCGTAGGGCGCCGAGGGGGCCCATGATGAGGCCGCTATTGACGCATCGGGGACGCACCTTGCGGAAGCGACGAGCCGGGTCAAGAATGGCGAGGATGCCGTCTGTTTCCGGGCCGTAGAGGTCGTGGGCAATGGGCGACTGGGGCCAATGGGCATAGCTTGGATCGGTGCCTGAATCCTTGCCGGGATGGCAATCCTTGGCGCTAGTCACCACGATGGATTGGCGAGGAGGAGAAATGGGAAAGTCGGTGGCGAATCCCTGTGCAGCCTGCCACTGACGGCGGAGACGCTCATCGGCTTGGCGGTTGAGTACATGGTAGCGCTCAATGAGGACCGAGGGCGGCAGCTGGAACCAAATGTCGTATGCATCCACCAGCATGACCAAGTCGTGCTGGCTCACAGCGTCGGCCTGCGCATCCTCCACACGAGCCAGCAGGTCCTGGATGACGGCCAAGAGGCTCTCGAGCTTGGCAATGTGACTTCCTGCCAGGTGCCATTCGGGGCGGTTAAACTCGCCATGCCAATTGAGCAGCGTGGGCGGTGGGTAGCCCAGGGCCACGGCTGATAGGATCGACTTGCACAGATTGACATGGGGCGAGTCGGCGGGCATGAAGATGCGTAGGCGCCGCGCACCGCCTGGATCTTGGGGCAGCTGGGGCACGCTGAGATTGGCGAATAGCGATGCTGTCACGACGGCATGTCGAGAGTGCTTGACGGTCCATTGAGACTTTTTTAAAAAAAAAGTTTACTGCGATTAATTACCTCTTCATAAATCTTGGTTCGCACAAGTCGTCATCTTGACAGCCATCATTTGCGCCGTGGGAGAAAAAAAAAAGAGAAAAAAAATATAATACAAAACTTACCAGGAGCAACAGGGCTGTGGCGAGCAAAACAGCCACGGCAAAAATGACGACTCGCAGACGTCTTGAGCGAACCAGCACCCGAGGCTTGCCAACGGCACACTGCTTATCCAGATGAGGCACCAACATGGTGGACTAGCTGACGACGCGCGCCGGCCAGGTACCTCGTCGCCAAGGGTCTGGCTATGTGTGTATGTGAAGGTGTGTGGGTGAAGATTGGGGGCTGGCAAAAGAGGTGGCTCTGCTACCACGCTGTGCAACTCTGCTCGAGTTTAGGGGGGGTGTGGCGGAATGAGAGCGGAACGCATTGTGCATTTTTAATGCATTGCCCAAACTGTTGGACAATTACCGGTTGGTAAAAAAAAAAAAAAAAAAGCTGTGACGTGATGATAGCGAGTGAGCACGACGCGTCATTCAAGGCGTAATAACTAGCCTTGAAGGGTTTGCTCGCAGCGGCTTGTGCTTGGCGGGCGAATATCCCGACTTTTAGGCCCTTGGCATTACTAACAAATACAGACAAGCCTTCCCCCAAAAAAAGGAAATCATGACGGGGAAGATGATCAAGCTTCCAGGCCCGCTGCATCTTGGCATCGAATACGACCCCCCAAGGGGCCAACAAGGCGAAAATTAAATAAAAAAAAATTCAAGAAAAAATTCACTGGCCCGTGCTTCCTCGTCTCATTTTACACCTCTTGGCTGCCTCTTGCTTTTTTTTTTATTGGTTCTGCAACTTCGTCATGTGTTGAAGGCGAGCGGCATCTTTGCATGCTCATGTACCACCCGGCGGTCGAGGAGAACGTCATGCCATCACGTCCATGTCCGCTCCAGGCACAAAATGCAACGGCAAATCTGATAATCTGGCATAAAAAACCCCCCCCCCCAAAGAACTGCCTTTATGCCTGCTGCACCGATCTGCAGCTTATGTAATAACTTTTTTACCTGCTCTGTAATTAGACGCGCTGCCAAATTCATTTGCAACCAGCCAGTTGGGCTTTTTTTTTTTTGCTTCCTCCTTCATGTCTTGACGAGCTGCGTCTTTTGGGGGCCTCGCATCTCCTTGACTGGCGTCGTGATGCTGACATGGACAGCCCGGCGACGGCTCAATGCCCCCAGCCATGACTTGCGTGCCTTTGTGGGCTTTTGCCTCCTTGGTGAGCTTCCTTGTACCACCCACACCCAGCTATTTACGATGCTCCGTGTTAAAAAAGAAAACATTACTGACGAGCTTTAAACAAAAAAATGCTAGGCTTCACAAACACTCTTCTTCCCGCCATTGTCTTTGCCGCCAGCTACCTCATTATTCCTTTTCCCGCCTCCATTGTCCTCTTGATACAAGCTGTTCCCGCCGTCGTCGTCAAGCTTGTCCTGCCGCATTTTTTATTCTTTATTGCGCCGCCGCTGCGCCCTCTGTTACTCGCCATTGCGTGGTTTGCTGCCGCCATTGTCACGGCTGCCACGCCGCCCAATGTGCCGCCACTGGTGCGCATCCTCATGTGCGTGCTGGCTTCAATCGCCGCTGCTGCTGCAGATGTATGCTTCATCACCAGTATCCGCCGGCACCGCTACCCCTCGGCCCTGGCTGGCTGGGCTTTTGGCTCTGCTCTTGGAAATGCCGCCGCTGCGGTGATGCCCTTTTACCTGACTATTCACCTTGGCCGCTTTCTTCGCACTTCTGTCGAGTACATCAACTACCTTATTCTTGCCTTTTTCCTGGCCTACTTTGTCATCTTGCCGTGGAACCTGGCTGCGCCGGTCGACGCTGGTATCCTTGGCGACAAATCAGCCGTCGACGTATCTGGCAACGACTTGAAGCCTCTGCTTCCTCGCGAAACAAGCTACTGGAACTTGTCGCTGCGCTTTCGCCATGGCCTTGGTCTCGTTAAGCCCCTCGCTCGCCCATACATTTTACCTCTTGGCCTGGCCAGCATGCTACTCTCTTCAATGACACCCGGACTCGGCCGTGCGCAAAGCTTCACCCCTGCATTTACTTCATTTACAGCATTCAAAGCTGCTCATGGCCTGGCCGCCCACTTTGGCAGCCTTGTCGCACGCACATCTATTCTCTTTACACGATTACAAAAACACCGCTTCTTGTTCGCAGCAATGGTGGTATCCGTCCTCGTCTCCCTTGCTGGCGCAATCTTTGTCGCACTCTCGGATATTTTTACTTTGCTTCTTGCGCTGGTTACCGGCCTAGCCGGCGGTGCCATTTACATCAATATTTTTGCAAAGGCCATGGAACAGCTCAGTACCGAGTCATCAGCGGAGGCGGAATGGTCTTTGGGATGCATTAGCGCTGGAGAAACAATTGGTGTTTTGATGGGTTCGCTTTACGGCAGTTTTATAGAGGCGCAGCTCTGCAGCCAGAGCTCTGGAGTAGGGAGGTGGTGCACTTCAACAAGATAGAGAGGTATACATTTAATCCCAGGCATCTCTACTTGTACTCATGTGTCCATATATGCAGCATAGATTTGCAGATGCGACTCACCACTTGCTATTAATTTCATGTGGACGAGCATGGACGAAATTTCATTTCGGGGTCCTAGCCATCTTGGCAATGAGCTGATGGGATCCCCCCACCGGCTAATCAACCGTAAAACCATGAGACGCTACAAAACAAGATGCAAGTAGAGATCAAAAGTATATTTTGCCACGTGTTGCTTAATAAAGTACCTGAAAAGAAGAATGGTCTTGCAAGAGATGCTATGTGATGATGCTAACGTGAAAAGCGCAGAAACCTCCTTTTTTCTCATATCCGCAAAGATGTGCAGGCTCACCGGCCCCGAGATCAAAACGCCATGAAAAAGTGCAAAGTGAAAAGTGAAAAAAAAAGGCAAAAAGAAAAAAAAAATTAGTGCAGCATCAGGAATCTTCTGACATGCGCACAATCTCACACAAGCATCGCACGAGGAGAAAGTCTACTTCGCCCGGCTCAGTCTTTACAATATCTTGGCCGCCGCCATTTTCAGACATGAGCTTGGCCGTGGCCATGAGCTGAGAAATGCAGCGCATCAGACCACTGAGAAGGTGCTCGTGTGTCACCAAGGCAGCTTGGGACTGATTGGGCGCCACGTCGAGTCTGGACAGGTTGCCCAATGGCGTTGCCATGCGGCGAGTCAGACGGTTGAGCCCTGCAGCCGCAGCGTCGCTGGCGCTGGCCAGACCGAGCAGCGACGCAGCCTTTTTGGGAATGTTTTCGCGCGGCGACATTGGAGTTGCGAGGCCGGGGCTTCGACAAGTCTGTTTTGGCTGGGTAAGAGGCGGCGGCGGCGGCGGCGACGACGACAATGGGCAAGGCGATTGGCAGGGAGAGGGAGAGGATGCGGGACTGCGAGTGACAAGGGTGGAAATGTAGTTGAAGGCTAGAATGTGGGCATACAGGGCGTCGCAAATGTAGTCGGAGCAGTAGCCAAAGACGGACTTGAGCGGCTCCCAGGGCTGGGCGGGAGCAAGCGTAGTGGAGCTGGACGAGTCGATGCTCGGATGGCTCGACAAGAAGTTTCTGCGCAGCATTGGCGCGGGCAAGAGGCCGATGCGTTTGTGGGGGACCACTTTTCGCCAGATGGAGCGTCTAGAGGAGCCAAGGGGCGATGAGTCGGGAGATTGGTTGCGCAGGGGCGTGTTGGCGAGCAAGTCAAGACTGGGCTGCCGCACCTTGTGCGAGTAGGTGCGAATCGTCTCAATCGTCAGGCTCGACGACAGGAGCATCGTTTCGGGAAAACAAGCAACCGACACGCGCAGCGTCTCCATGGCCTCGGGCGGCAGCGGCACCACCTTGGCCATTTCGTCGGTTTGCAGCCAGCGCGGGTAGGGGGATAGCGCGCCAGCCAGCCAAGCGTTTGTGGGCGGCATCTTGGGCGCGGGCTTGTCTAGCGGCGCGTCGTGAGCATCGGGGCCGTCGGACCCATGGTTTGGCGAGGACTGAGGCGAGGATAAGAGGACGCGGCAAGACTTTGTGCTGCTGTCGGGGGTGATGCAGCTGGTGAGGGGCGACGAGTGCGACTGTGAAGAGGTGCGCGGCGGTGGCGACATGGGCATTTGGGTGCACGAGGCGAGGCCATGGGCCGAAGCTGGGCGTGGACGAATGTGGCGCGCCGTATCGGCCAGATGGTGTAGAGGGACAGAGGAGCCGCCACTGACAGAGTGGGAGCGGCGACGCACGACGCCTTGGCCCGAGGCCCGACACCCCGGCTGCTGAGAGCGGCTTGGGGGGGCAGACGTAAGCGACGGCGCCCGGGGGGAGCCCGTCTTGGCTTCCTCGTCGTCTGAACCATAGTCGGAATCAGCGTCGATCCAGCTGCTGTCATACAGGCCCGTGCCAGTAGACGGCAGCCTGGCCTGGGCGCCGTCCCACTTGACGGAAAGGGACGACGTTGATGCCGTCAAGCCAGACTCGTGGCGCTCGAGCGAGGGTGCCGTGTCGAGCGACGTCTGTGCCGTCGACTGTGATTCCACGTCTGATGAGTGCGAGTCGTCTGGCCGCAGCTCGTGCTTGATTTTGTCGGCAAACGACACCCGCGTCAACTTGGCGGCGCACTCTGCCAGGCCGTCGAGGGACTGGGCGCGAGCGCACTCATGGCGAGGGCGGCCCTTGATGTCGGGACAGGGCGACGAGTCGGCGTAGCCCTTGGGGATCGAGGCAACGGTGGAGCGCTGCAAATCGCGCGCCAGCAGCTCTGGAAAATAGTCGTCGACGCGCTCCAGGGCGGGCTGCTCCAGCGAGACGCTGCTCCACAGGCTCGTGTACGAGGGCGAGGGCGACAGCGTGAGCGGCATCAGGCTCTTCATGCTGGAGACAGATCTTCTGCTCTGCAGCACACAGTGGCTGGCTGGCTTGGGAGGCGTGCTGGCCCGACAGCCGTGGCAGCTGTGTCTCGGCAGCCGACTGGCCCTGGTGGAGGCTTCGCAGGCGGTGGGAATTAAAATATGGCCAGAGTAGTGGTGCGTCGTGCTTGAACACATTGAAGGTGCTGGAGCAATGGGTCAAGATGACAGACGCTGGTGGTTCGGCGTGTTATATCAGTCATCGGACCCGCGACACGGCAACAATAGAGACCAATGTATGGGCGTGGGTCAGACAGGCAGAGACACAACGGACCGCTTGTGTCGCGCACCAGATGGACCAGCTGTCGCAAATTCAGGCCCACGCTGGCCCGGCTCGATCAAGACAGTGGCAGGTGAGTGTCGTACTACTTGGCACGTCATGGCACTAATGCTGCCAGACTGGCGCACACAGGCATGGGATTAATTAATAAAACAGCAAAACAAGAGACGGCGGCACTTGACACACGTCTGGTTGGTGGCAGCCTTGACATGACGGGCCTGTGCCTCAGGGCAGCAATTGCGAGTCATGGCCTTGCCCTTTGCTTGCAGGATCCGTATTCACCATGGGCAATAAGTAAGTAATGAGACAGCTGGCAAAAGCAAGCCCTCCTCTTACGCCCACTCTCTCCTCTCACTCAAAGGCGCGTGCAAGGAGCCTACCGTCCAGTCAAATGCTAAAAGCAAAACTGGTGGCGGCTGCTAAAAGCCGATTAGCTGCACGGGATAAAAGACTGCGACACGCTGCATCACCCAAGAGCCTGCCCTTTTGTTGCGCAGCTTTGAAACTTCGTGCACCCAGACAGCAGGGCATGCGGCTAGTCACGTTAGCCGTGTTTCCATTTTCTTCCAAGACAGCGTTGCACAGGCGTGCCAAGTCTGCTGCGAGGGGGGGAGCCAAAAAAAATAAAAAGCCAGAAGCCAAGGTGCAGAGGCGAGGCCACCACGACACCTTGGTCGTCGCCATCAAATCTAGAAGAGCGCTTCTAGACGCTACAAGACACCTCTGGTCCGGTTCGGGCCTAGCCCTTGAGCTTGCAAAGAGCTATTGAGCGGTAGCCGAAAGGGCCCTAGCCGAGTACCGGTGGGCTTCGTCTGGGGAAGCCGAAGCGTCTCGTGAAACGAGGGCTGCTCGGCCTGTCAAGGGACTGGCAGCAGGCCCCTTGGGCGCGAGGGCAGCGCTGCCAACATTTTTTTTTTCAGGCCAGGGGCTTCAAGAGGCTTAGACAGGTTCCATGCCACTGCGTCGCGAGCCCGAGGGCTGAGGGAGATGATCGTCTCACGTCGCCAACGTCAAGCGAAGGGGAGGGGTAGCAGAGGCAAAAGGGAAAAAAAAGACAGAGGGCCAAGGCAGGGAAAGGACAGAAAAAAGGGACAGAGACGCGGGAGGCCAAAGACATGGCATGAACCCATGGTCGCGCAGAAAAGGGCGCGCGTGGCAAAAGGGCCGACATGGCCTTGAAGATGGTGAGAGCACTGCGAGGTGTCTGAGTCTTGTCGTGAATGTATTGAGCCAGGCGTCGCTGAAGAATTGACACCGCTCCGGTGCCTCGTGCCTTGTTTGCCTGCCGTGTCGGGGCAAGTCAGCATTGGCACGCCCGCTAGGCCTAAACGGGCCGAGCGCCCGCACTTTGCACCCTGCTCAAATTTGCTTCGAGTAATGATGCTCCTCGTGAGAGCTGCTTGTCTGCACGCTTCAATCTCCCATGTGCTCATTGACGGAAGCCACATACCGACTTTTGCCCTCTTGCTACCCTGCCCTCCCGCTAGCCTGCCCCTCCCGCCAGCCTTGCCATGCTGTCTGAGGAGCTGCTCGCCTCGACATGCGGTCCGCCAATAGCCTCCAACACAGCCGTCTCCAAGGACATTGGCATCTATAGCCACCATGTCTCTCCGTGGGCCGTCAAGACGACGTACAAGAAAAGTTGGGTGCCGCCCAAGGGCCTCGCTGTTGGCGACACGCACGTCTTTGCCGCCCAGGACCAAAAGGCCCAGCTTCATGTGTACTCGCGGGCTGGAGGCCAACAGGAAGCCCTCGTCAGCTTCGACGAGCGCATCCGCTGCGTGGCGCTGGCAGCCAATGTCGTCATCTTGGGCACAGCTCAAGGGCGGCTGATAGTCTGGGAGGTGAGATTGCCCTATTCACGTGGATCCCAAGCAAGAAGCAGAGAAAAAGAAAAACAAGAGCAAGAACAAAAAAAAGAAACTTGAGCCAGTATCGGTCAACTGATGCCTATGGCTAGACGTGTACTGGCCGTCAAGTGGCCACATCCACCTGTCACCTCCAGCCTGTAACCTGTCTTGCTGTGACTCCCCATCACGTGCTCTCGGCATCCGACGACTCCAACATCAATGTCTGGTCGCTGGCTCCAATGCTCGACTTGGCTGCGACTGATTTGTCCGAGCCCAATCTGACGCTGTCTAACCATCGTGCGCCCATCACGGACCTTGTTATCGGTAACAGTGCCAATCCTGAGACGCTGCTGTGTGTTTCAGCGAGCAAGGACAAGACGTGCATCTTGTGGAATTACCAGACTGGCCAAGTGCTTCGCATTCTGCTCCTCCCCAGTGCGCCATTATGCATTGCCCTCGACCCAGCTGGCAGGGCCCTCTTTGCTGCAACTCAAGACTTGGGCCTATATCTTGTCGAGTTATTTGCTGATGGGCCGCTTTTGGGCGCGCGCAGCGTCGAACTGCCTTCGACTCTTGTCCAAGTCGATGTGCCCTTGGGCATGGCTGATGACCAGACTGGACCCGCATCGTGTCTGGCCATTAGCCACGATGGGACTTGTGTCTACACAGGACATCAAAATGGCGACATTTTGCGCTGGAGTCTGGCCGGCGCCGCCCATGCCTTCAAAGTCACCAACCTCAATGCCTCGGTGACAAACTTGATCTTTCTGCCCTTGCTGGCAGCTCCCAAAGAGTATCGAGCCGTAACTGTTGTGAAGCCACATCAGACACAACGACAATATACTTTGACAACACAACTCCTTGCAGATTTGGATACAACGCCCTTTTTACAAGAGCTTGGTTTCACAGGCATCCACCCTCGCCTCCTAGAGCCTGCGATGCTCTCGTGTGGGGCTCCTTGCGAGCCATAATGGCTTAGCTTTACAAGTCACGATTACTGCCATTCTCTAGTTTTATTTTAAACAAACTTCTGATACCCGGAGCTAATGGACCGCAGCAAACATGTCACCAGACATAAACACGTGGTAATTGTCTTGAACCAAACCTTTTAGGCTTGTGCCCTTACGCAATCCAGCGCAACCTTAATAAACAGCTGTCAGCTTTGCTGCATTTCAACTCGCCCAGTTTCATTTTGGTACCACCCCATAAGATGTTGTATATTGAAAATGACACATGGAAGCCCCGTGAAGGGTGCTTTGCCAAAGGATAAATGCAAACTGTCCACGGGACTCGGGCGTCGCCTTTGCCTGATTTTACAATCGACCTTCATTCCTCGGCCACATTCGACTTTGGGGTTGGCAATCCATCTAGTAGAGGTCCTTTGAGCCCATGGGTTGCGACTCTGTGTGACTTGCTTGTGAGATCAGACTCGGGATGTGAGGACGATGAGGGATATATAAAGTGGCATTTTCAAGACTAGTGATGCTCTCAGGAAAATGCAGCATAATGACAGAGCCAAGAAGATGGCACCCACGGCGCTTGTTTGCAACTTGAATCAATGCTGGGACCCGTCGGCCACCTGGATTGCACAGACATACGAAGCAAGTCCAAAGCCATCACCAACGCCTGTGCAGATACCCACAAGCCAATCCCTTGATTGGCAGCCGTTTCCTGGCCGCAAGGACAGCACATCATGGAACTATGGCTGTGCCGTCATGTCTGGCGCCAAGGTGATGCCGCCCAACTATTATAACCTTGTCAGTCATGGTGCCAAGGCGAGTTGGCCTCTGGTACGCAATCAAGACGTTGACCTTGCCTCATACTTGTTATCTATTCTACCATCAGACTTTGTCGACTCGACACCCGCCACACGGGAAAACACCCAAGTCTTTGATCAACTCATCAACGAGGCTGGTGAGTTGGAAATGGCTGCAATGCAAGAAGTGCTCGAATTTTTGCATGCCAAGTACACAATAGGGATCGAAATCTGCTGGCCCTTGACAGAATGGCAAGCATACCTTTCTGGATACAAGACACTGGTAGAGGGAGTCAAGATGTTTTTTGTTGATCCGAGCTCGCTACAAAGCCGTAAATCTGCCATGGGACTCTGGGGGACCATGCATCTTGGACAAGTGCAGCGCAAACGCCCGACGTGCCTGGAACCAACCTCTGCCTTTCGCGGCGAAGTGAGCAACGTGCTGCTGTGGCTAGATTATCAGCTCGACACGGCCAAGAGCAGCCTTTCAGAGCAACAGCAGGCCGAGTATCTGTCGCAAGCCTTGTACAACTATAGCCACCCCTTTCTCCGAGCCGTTGGAGCGGCAGCACAGCAGCTGTGGGGATGCAACACGCGGCTGCCGTGTGTTGGAAGCTTGGTGTATAACAGGGCGACTCGGCCTAGGGATTTGAAGCATTTTAGGACAATGTTGATGGATATTATCCATCACAATCTTGCGGCGTGTATAGTGTTTGGCAACATGGCAGCTCCGCCATGGCATTTGGCGATTAACGGGGGCAGCGCGTAGAGAGACAACATCATTGTATAAAATAAGACGTGAAGCTTAAAAAGGAAAACCAAGGCCAAGACAGTGACATTTGGGAGCAAAAAAAGCTTGTCAATACAAGGGCATTTTGCAAAGCTACAGCCTTGTAATATATGATACCACAACTAGTATTGACTGCCATGGGCGGCGTATTACCCCACAGCTACCCCGCGACAGGATTGTGCAGCTAAGCAGAGGCCTTGGCATCTTCCTTTCGGGGTCTTATACCCTGAACCTTGCCATCGAGGAAGCGCGGCGAGTACAACTCTGCCCTGTTGACGTGCACGCCACCTGCTCGCGCCAGCCCGAGCCTGCCGCGCTCAAGCCGGGGCGCCAGGCCGTCAATGGCGTCGAGGGTGAAGCTTTCAATCTCAAAGGGGTCTTCGCGAACCATGCGCCTGCTTTGCAAAATGTCAATAATTTGGGCTTCTTGGGGCGTGAGTTGGTTTTTGATATCGTCTAGTTGGCGGGTAGAGGAGTTGTTGTCGACGCCTAGGGTTTTGAGCTTGGAGAAGAGGGCGTCTTTTTCCTCTGGTGGGACAAAGGTGAATGCCTTGAAGCAGAATTCAAGGGCTTGGGAGAGTTGGGCATGTGACATTTTGCCCGTGGCGTTGGAGTCGGCGTCGCCTTGGATGACTAGAGATGAAAGCTTGTTAGTAGTACTAGATGAAAAAACCTTGAATAAAGACGAGCTTGTTCATGTTGAATCGGGGGGTTTTCCTTTTTTTTTTTTTTTTTTTCAACGTAAATGAGTCTTGGCAATATAGAAGCAGCTTTTTGGGAATGCAACGTGCTCAAGCGCAGGTTACGTCTCGGGATAGATGTGGATGAAGCTTGGCAATGTGGAAATACAACGTGCTGGAATCCATGCGCGCCGCCGCGGCTTACTCGGTCTGAGAATGTCAAAGGCTCTCTGAAAGCCCTCGTTGTTCTCATCCAACAGCACCGGCTCGTCTTGCCCGCGAATCTGCTTTGCCGCACTGCCGACGGCGAGGTAGAAGCGGGTATAGCTCTCGAGCGTCTTTTTCGAATGCCACGACCCGGCCGTCTGTTCGTCGTGCTCGCCACGCAGCGACGCGGCTATAGTAAGGGCCGCCGAGAGGCCCGTTGTAATGGCCAAGTGGTAGCCGGATGAGAAGAGGGGGTCGATGAAGCAGCCTGCGTCTCCGGCAATGCGCGCATAGGGCAAGTGGTATGTCGATGCGGTGTAGGACCAGTCCGAGGCTGATTTGACGCTGGTTACAAGAGATGCGCTACATAGGAGCCTCTTGGTTCGGGAGGCGAGCTGGAGGGCTTGTTTGTAAAAGTCGCAGGTCGATGGGTTTCCAAGCTGGCGTTTTTGCTCCATGGCGAGTTTCTGGCTCTGCACTATGCCGACTGAACAGGTGCCGTCGTGTAAAGGCATGAACCAGCACCAGCCACTTGCATCTAGTGCTGCGAGTCAGTCATGAGGTCGACAAGATGGTGCTTGCTTTGGACTGCGAGAGGCTGGATACCTGAGAGGGCTTCAAAGTAGGGCGCGCCGTGCATGTGTGTGCCACGGCCGTACATTTCACAGCCAGACCAGTAGCCCCAGTTTGCAATATTCTTAAAGTTGTCGTTGAATTTTCGATTTTTGAGATACTTTGTGCTCAGGATGCCGTGTCTGCCGCTGGCGTCAATGAGGTACTCGAATGAAATATTACCCGTGGTGCTGTCTTTGCCGGACCAGGTCGCTGATATGGGACGGTCAGCGCTGGATATGGCTGCGTGGCTATCCAGTGGCAGAGCCGTGGCAGTGCTTGGCGCGAATTGAATAGCTTCGACTCTTGTTGTTTGAAAGACTTGGGCGCCGCTGGTTTCCGCATGCTTCAGCAGCAACTCGTCAGACTCGGATCGAATCAGGTTCCAGGCATAGCCGTTGGGACCGCCTGCGGCAAGGAAATCCGTGTCTAGGCAAGGAGTCAGTCTTTTTTTATTCTGGCATGGAGCAGCGCCGTAGACTTGCATGCGTCGGGCTTGGATTGGTTTAGCCGAAACACAGCTCCGTTCTAGAGACTGTTAATTCCATGTTTTAAAAACAAAGGCATCGATTTAGCCAGGCATGGTAGTTGCATGCCTTGTGAAAGAAGCCATGAGCATTAAAGGCATCGTAAAAGTCTATAAACTTGAAGAATTGACGCAGGGACGGAAGCGTGCTCTCTCCAATGTGGTATCTATAATCTCATTAGCATCCTCAGTAAAGACAGGGCAGCAAAGATGCATGGATTGATAAGATGAATCAAAACTGGGCGTGGAAAACCTAGGAAACTGGTCTGCCTCTAGCACCACCACGTCAATGCCCTCACGCGCCAGCGCCGCAGCCGGGTACGACCCCGCGGGCCCTCCTCCAATGACGAGCACGGTGCATCGTTGCGGCACGTCCATGGCGGACAGACAAGACGCTGGCTAGACCTTCTTCTTGTTGAGGCCACGGACAAGGAGCTGAATTGGCTCTTGGGCACAACATGTTGCAGCGTGGGATCCATGGCAGTTTATACCCCAATTTATAATATTGGCAAGGTGGTATCGGCCTGCTTCATCAGAGTGGCGCCTCGTTGCGTTGTGTTTATATGTGCTGATTTTTACTTTGTGGACGAGCAGCCCATGGTAGTGTGCATGTCTTGGATGCAGCTACATGGGGTATATATGCCACTTGAAAGCACATACGCGTCATGCAAGTTTGCTTTTGGAGGTTGAGTCCATGTAGCGTTGCCACTATTTGAAGATCAAGTTGGGCATGGCGGCATAAATCACGAGGGTACATGACGCACTCGATGTTCAAGTTTTTTTGGTTTTTTTTTTTCAAATGCAAGGAGACGACGACATTGGTTATACTTGACATGATTGGCTTCATTCTTTGCGGCCAGGAGAAACAAGATGTGAATCTCGCTTGGCCAAGTTTCGCGGCCCGTCTGGTCCTTCATCCAGCCCGTTTCGCCGAGGGACATCATCTCTCCAGCGCCAGAGCTCTCGCATTGGTGACGTGCTCTTGCTGCCATTTTCAAAAATGTCGGCTGCGTGCTGCTCACACTGTTAGTCCCTGACGGCATGTTTGAAAAAAAATGGGGACGCGTCTTTACCTTGCCTAGTACGGGTAAAAACTTGGCGCCGTGGCCGCTTCCGCCGGTGCAGACAAAGAGGGACTGGTCTTGATAGCCGGGGACGTGATCAATCTATAATCAACATTGTTACGCCGTTGCTCGCCTTTGGAGTATAGAGTGCAAAGAAATGGAGACAAGCCAGAGCTGGCGTAAGAAAGGGATCCTGACACAAATCAAGGGAGGCGGGGAAAGAGGCATCTTACTAGAAAGGAATTGTCGAGCGTATCCGTATACCAGCACAGCCTTGTTGAATAAAACGGCACACCGTCAAACTCTGGTAGAAACATGGAGACAAATGTCTTGATGGCATCGACTGCCTCGGCTGGCAGTTGCTGAGACTTGAGAGGAATGGACCACATGCCCTGCTGGCTAAAGGAGGCACTCTGGGGCGCAGGTTGGAAATTGGTAAACTAGACACGGGTAAGCAAACTCGGCCAAGCCCTCTGCAAGACCAAGAGAGACGAGAAAAGAAAAAGCACACACCTTGATGCCGCGGTAGCCAATCTTGAGCAGGCCGTCCTCTGTGCGCGGGAGGACGTAGATGCTGCCCACGTCCTTGCCGTCTGTGCGAGCAAGACTCTTCCACGTCACGACGGGAAAGCTTGCAGGCGCATACTTGTTCCAGAGGGCCGTGTTGCTGCGCTCAATCTTAAAGGTGGCGATGCTACCGGCCGATGACTCGAGGTGATAGGATAGCTGGGGGAGTATCTGAGTGGAAGAGGATCCGGCTGGGTATAGTTGAAGCGCAAGACCAAGCCGACGACCAAGAGTGCCGACTTACCGGCAATAACAACAGTGTCTGCAAAGTGCTTCCTGCCATCCCTTGTTACGATGCCCCTTGCTCTCATGCCGTCAGTAACGAGCGAGTCAAAACAGCCCTCTCGACAACCAAGGCAAAAAACAACCCCTTCTGCCGCCGCCAGCCGCTGAAAATACGCACACGCCTCTGCGCAGCGCGTGAATCCCGCCGTGGCGTCGAGCACCGCCTCGAGGGCTTTTCCCTGTGCGTCTCGAAACCCGAGCAGCTTTGCCGCCCAGCCCTGGCTTGCGGCGCGCTGCACGTCTTGGGGGTCGCTGGCAATGAATTGCAAGCTGCCGAGGCCGTCGCGCGCCAGGCTGGCTAGTGTTTCGAGTTCGAGCGGGCTGAGCGTGTCTGACGGCTGTACGCGTAGCATGCCGCAGGGTTCAAAAAGGGGGGGGTGGGAGGTTTGGTTGAGGGCGAGCCAGGCGGAGCGGCTTTCGAGGGCGAGGCGCTGGTACTCCATCTTCTTGCCATAGGATGCGCGAAACTTATGCGTCGTCAGCGCAGGTTTATATTTCTGTTCCTTTTTTCTTTTTCTTTTTTTTGTATTTTTTTTGAACATGTCGAGCATCTTACAATCTTGTTGGAGTCGACAGAGGCCGCCTGCTCGGGCTCAGTGCTTGTGAGTTTATATGCCGTCTCATCATAGCGGTACTGGTCAAAGACGGTGACGCGGTGGCCTAGACGACAATCAGTAGCCATGGAGCTTGTATCGCCATGCACATTGCACGCTGCGGCATACCTCGTCTCTGCAGCTCCAGAGCCAGCGAGATGCCAAAGACGCCGGCTGCCATTGCCTCCCATTAGCATCATCCTCGTAGGCCTCGCGTCATTGATTTAAAGGCAGTGCATCCTCACCACCAACGACGACGACGCTTCTCGGCTTCGACGTCGCCTTCATTTGTGCACCCTTTTCCTGCATAAAGGAATAAAAAAGCCGCGTGAATAATGGAAACACGGATGCTGCGCGTTTTTCAACTCGGGCAATGAAAAAACTTGCTTCTTGTTACACCAGGTTCCGCAGCATAATCAATCTTGTGCCATAAAAAAAAAGTCTTTTTTTTTTTTTCCTCAAGGGCAAAAACGTCTGGCGGAGAAGCATTCCGTTACGTGGCCGATCCGCCTTGGCCGCATCGGTATGAGGCAAGGCGGGTCGGCAAGACGGGCCACCACCACCTTGATGCCCTGGCCCCAGTGAGAGGGCATTGGTAAACCAGTTTGGCATATTGGCCCTTTTTCTTGCCGGCCCACAGCCTGGTTTTCCAGATGGAACAAGGGAATGGAAAATGCTGCACCGTTGCTAGATTGAGGCTTCGACTCTACATTGTTGAAGACTTGGGAAAGGCATTGCCTAAAGCTTTGCTGCAGCATCAGCGTCGCATCGACTCCAACATCAAGATACAAACTCCCATCGCCATCCACTGGACCGCCAGCCTGTAGAAATGGCGCAGCTCGCAGACGACGATATCCGCACCACCACCACCACCCAACTCGAGCAAAAACACCCTCCCCCCGACTCCCGCCTCCGCCTCGTCTCCCACCGCGACCTCGACGACACAACCCTCTTCTTCAACCGCCACAAGGACAATGTCGCGCCCCTCGACCCCGCCGGCGAGCGCCGCCTGCTCCGCCGCAACTTTTGGTTCCTCCTCTCGCAGACGTGGTGGATTGCCTTTCTCATCCACCTCGACAAGTCGACCCTTGCTCAGGCCAGCACAATGGGCATTTTCCAAGACGTGCAAATGACAAAGGACCAGTTCAACTTGTTGTACGTCGTTTTTTACGCCGGCTATCTCTTGGCGCTGTGGCCGGGCGCCGCGCTCGCCCAGAGAATTGGCCATAAGCACTTTATTACCGCTTCGCTGCTGCTCTGGGCCTTGTTGTTGGGGCTGCATCCTCTTGTGCGGACGGGGCGCCAGATGATGGCCCTTCGCTTTTTACTCGGCATGGTTTGTCGTCTCTCTTAATCTTTTCTCTTTTTTTTTCTCTTTTTTTCCTCTTTTTTTTCATCATTTCCCTTTCCTTCTGCTATATAAAGCCACTTCTTTTCTTTGCCAAACTACCCCCTGGTAACATTACCACAAGTCGTCTCCATCAAGAAACATTTACGCCAAGCTCATTTTTTTTCCCCTCCAACAGACAGAATCCCAAATCGTCCCCTCCACCACCGTCCTCCACCAAGCCTTTTTCCCTCCTCGCCGCAGCCCCTCAGTCCAGCTCCTATGGTGGGCCTCGGGCAGCCTGGCCAACGTACTGCTCACAATGGTGGCCTACAAGCTCATCCAAGACGACGCCCATGGCACCCTCGTTGGCGGCCTCAAGTCGTGGAAGTGGCTGCACATCATCTGCGTCGTCGTCACTTTTTTCGTCGCCGCCTTTCTCATGCTGCTGCTGCCAAACTCGCCCGTCGATGCAAAGTGGCTCTCGGTTGAGCAAAAAGTGCACACCATTGCCCTGATTCGCGTCACGCATGCTGGAATCTCCAATTCCACCTTTAAGTGGCCCCAGGTCAAGGAGTGTTTTTCTGATGTCAAGAGCTGGCTCTTTATGTGCGTTGCCTTTGTCTCTTGACCACTGTCTTTTTCCCCCCGTTCTCTTTGCTTCTTCTCTTTCCTCTCTTTCTTTCCTCTTCTCTTTTCTCGCTTCCTCGTTGAAGAGGCCGCCTCGTCGTGTATTACAAGCAACTAACGTGCCAATCCTTGGTTGAGCTTCCACATGTTCTTCAACGAGCTTCCAAACAACACGTCGCAGCAGCTGCCCCTTATTATTGTCGGCTTCGGCTTTACGCCCGCTGAGAGCGCCTTGTTCAACATCATCAAGCCACTGTGGGGCCAGATGCTCATTTTCATCTCGGCCGCGCTGCTATACAGCACAGACCTCGGAGTCGGCTACACCTGTGCTCTCTCCTACATTCCCTGCTTCATCGGCGGCATCATCATGGTAAGCCGGTTTTTTACCGTCAAGAGGAATAAATCTCGCCAATCTTTAACCAAGATGACCCTTGACGCCTTGTTAGGTTACCGCCCCCTGGTCTAACAAGGTGGCCCTCGTTGTCGGCACTCAAATCTCAACTTTCAAGCCTTCCTACCTACTTGGCCTCTCATGGGCTGGCACGACAACAAATGGTTACACTAAAAAGTTGTGCCTCATGTCCACCTGTGTCGTTGCCGCGGCCGTGGCAAACATGATTTCTCCAGAGTAGGCAATTGGCACCCAAGTCAACAACGCTATATTTAGTCTTAAACGGCGATACTTAAAAACGTTGCAGGTTCTGGCAAGCGAAATACAGGCCACGATATAGGCTTCCTTGGGCCTTGATGACAGCGTTTTGGATGCTGTCGCCAGCCATGTGTCTCATTATTCGCTTCTACCTCGTCCGACAAAACAAGCTACGTGCCAAACTCGTCTCGCAGCAAGACCCCAAGACCCAAGACGGCGTTTTGGACACTGCCAGTGGTCTTGTTCATCTTAACCAAGATGATTTTGATCAAACAGATGGAGAGAATCCAAAATTTATATATCCGCTATAAACCCAACATACTTGTCTAATCTACTAGACTGGGCTATCAAGGCATTGAACAGAGTTGGTCACGATCCAATACGAGTATTTGCCAAAGCAGAGCTCGTGATTTCACGGCGGAAAGTCAAAGCATACACATATGATTGATAGCCAACTATTTGATTATATGTCCATAGCCTGGTACAAGCGCAACCTAGACTCTAGCGATTGGCGCGGCACAACACGGTTCAATGCCGCGGCAGTATTCAGCATGGCAAAGTCTGCCTTGCTGAAGCTCGGTTTACAGTTGGTACTATTTCTTGTTAGGACTTCCTAGTCTTGACGCGTAAAAGAGAAAACAAAAAAACAAGACGTACCTGCACGGCCTAGGAATGACGACTTGCATGCCAAACCAATGCTGTAGCGACATTGCAAGCGCTCCCATATGGGCCCCGTCTGCGACTAAACAGCCATCGTGCTCGGGATCAGCACCTGTGGCTAGAGCCCACCACGGAGAATAGGGAAACGTGCAAAAGACGGTCGAATTATAGCCTTGTATCTCCTTATCTTCTAGGAAATAGAGATTCAAGTCACGCCAGCTGCCCATGTAGAGCGCCTGCCGCATGCGTTTGCTATCGTTGCCGCTGGCCCAGGCGGCATTTATAGTCAAATCAACGGCCTTGAAACGGAATAGGAGCCTTGACCCGCCAAAGAAAGCAGCGAGGTTGTCAATCTGGTCTTCCAGGGTGCGTTTATCACGAAACTAGGATAGGAAGCAATAGTCAGCATAGGCTCGTTCTGCTTCCAAGGGCTGCTATACTTTGCTGGCCATTGTGCTCCAAGAGTCAGATGCAACAAGATGGACAAAGATGTCTATAACAATTGGAGATTGATCCTCTAGAAGAATCACATCTTGTGCAAAGTCCCAGCGAGTCTTTGTGTCTCTGTTCAACAAGCACTGGCAGACCCGGTGATGGCGATAGGTTTCAATAAGGTAACTGTGGCCCCTCAAGTGGCTACAGGTTGTATGATAGTTTGCAGGAAAGTCTCTGGCACTTAATCGTACAGTGTCGTTGGTATAAAAGACTCCTGAAACACACTCTTTGGTGAGGTTGCCGCTCATCTTGGACACGCCTATCTTCATATCCTCGTAGCAGTTGACGAATTGGCAATGGATTTTGCGGCTCAAAGCCCCTTGGATGTACGTGAAGGGACTGGTGGCGACTCTAGGAAGGGGCACATATCTGTACTGAGCGAGCCGCTGGTGCAAATATCTAACTGAGTACAAGGGGTCATTTGTGGAACATTCTCTGCATCCAAATTAGCTCGAGGCAATGAATCGAGGCTTTGCAATAAATAAAGGAGCCCCAGAGTAGTACAAGACTCACCCGGATTCGCACGATCCTAGCCAACGCTTCATGGTGCTGGCCATGTCTTTTTTGGTCACGCCAGTTGCAATGATACAGCCATCGAGAATAGGTTCGCCGACTCTCTCTGCCGCCCAAACCCAATTCAAAGGAGGTGGCGTACAATAGGTCTTAGTCTTTCCTGAAATAGGCCACCATTTCTCTGGTGACCCCCTGCTTTGCCCGTCAATCATGTAGAAGTTTAAGTCGCGATTATCCCCTTTATGAAGCGCCTTTCTCATGCCTTCGTTATCTTCGCCCAATGCCCACGTCCCGTCGACAGTAATGTCTATCGATTTAATAACAAAGACAATACCATTGTGCAGTTGTGTAACAATATAGTGAAATTCTTTTTCGAGTTCTCCTTTCTTTTGATACTAGACTTGAGCCTTAGCAACTCGAACAGAGTATATATATAAACAGGGGGACAAACCCGTTTAAAGCGCAAGCTACCTTCGGTGCTAACGACAACGTGTATAAAGACATCAATTATATGCTGTCCCAAAGAGGAGTGTTGGATGGCTTTATTGGACGCGGGATAGAAAGACTCGTATTTGCTGCGGATGCAAGAACAAACAGGACGGTACTCTTGTTCCGTTAAAGTAAGCCTTTGATTAGCTTCGGTGCCACATTGCGGTTTAGTGTCATAGGCGAATATAGGGAACGAGACATTCTCGCTTCTCAAGGTGCCGCATTTATTGTATAGCTCCAAGCTAGACTCGTGAGCCCCCTGATATAACTCTGTCCAGCAGCGATTACTATCGCAGTTTCTCGGGATGCGAGAGTGCAGTAGACAATCGCACAAGGGGCGAAATTCGTGAGGGTGGTAATAGGTACGAGTCCCGCGCTGCGACAAAGTGCCACAGCTAGGCTGAGGGATGACCAATTTCGAACTCACGATCGTGGGCCTATCTCTTTGGTATTTAGTTGAACATTGGAAGATGAGCTCGTCCAAAGACCCTGCCATGTACAAGAAATCATTGTAGCATATGTTGTCAAAACAGTCCAAGATGGAGGGCAGAGCGCCCGCCAGCAAGCTGAACAGGCTCAGGATAATGGTGGCGTGGCTACCCAGCTTCATGGTGGCGTTGAGCTTGTGGAAGACTGAGATTTTGGGCAGAAACAAGGAGCTTTATGTCACATGGTCGATGCACTATCTAGTAAGGGCAGAGGCCGATACCTATCTATCCTCTCCATTACAATAGTCTCGGCTCTCCAATTAGCACGCTGCACGGCTTTCTATGATTTGATTTGACTTCACACACCCCATCTACGACAAGACTGAGTGTCGAATTTGTTGAACATTTCACTGTTTTAGCTCTTCAACCAACAAGGGGCAGAATTCCTTGCCAATGACGCTTATGGCCATGAAAAATACCAGGAGTGGGAAATACTTCGTGGATCTGAAGCTCGGAAATTAATCATTCATACTTGTCGGCCTTGTACTGTATCAAACTTCATGTCATGATGCGCGCCCCCCCTTATATATAGGTGCTACCTGAATCAATTAATTAGGCTTCAAAGGCATATATTTTATGGGGCGCACATAGAAGTATCTATATAGACTCTACTTCATCGACATGCCAACACTTGACTGGCCGTGCTAGCTGTTAGTAAAGAGGCCAACTGGCCTTGTCTTGACCTTGTAGATTCCAACAGCACTTGTCTTGTTATAGGAGTCTCTCTCCAACACTGTTCTCGCCAACATTGCCATCTTTTTCTTTTGAGGAGGGGGATCCAGATTTCAACCCTAACATCGACTTGATTGCTTCATTATACCATCAACATGCGGCTGGCTATCTTGGTTGCTATCTTCCAAGCCGCTCTTGTTGTTCGGGCTTCTCTTGTCAACCAGACAGCTCTCACCTCACTCTCCAGAGTGAAAAGAATGAAGAAGAGTCAGGCGTCAAACGACTTCATGTTAGACTTTAAGGAATTTCTTAAAATGCCACCACCGCATCCATGTGCCTATGCAGCAGGCTCTATAGAGCGCCTGTATGGCCACGGCTTCACGCGATTCAAATTCATCACCTCATCCCATCTCCATGCAGGCGATCGGCTTGCTCGTTCATCAGCACCCCATTATGATTGTAAAGACTCGAGCCAAGAGTTAACGCCAGAGTCGATTGAATATCTTCAGCACTACGGCATCAAGCACATAATTAGCCTCAACGAATTCGCCGACAACCCTGGGATTAAGCAAATACTCAAGGCAAATAAGATTAGTTATACGCCTATTCCAACACCAGACTTCGCCGTTCCCTCATTAGCGGACCTTTACAAGGGCTATAAATCATTTGCCCAAACGACAGACGGAGCTACCCTAGTATGGTGTGGCTTTGGCCACGGACGAACCGGCCTCATGATTACCGCCATTAACCTATTTAGAGAGGCTGAAAAACTCAATCCAGGTCCTCTTACGCCCGACTACGTCAAAACCTCTCATGTGGAAACCCAGGCTCAGTTTAAGGCCTTGACGAAGCTGCAGGATATCCTGGGCCCAGAGAGTTTCGAAGATATATATGATGAAGCCATGGATGTGTGGACCAAGGCTAGAGAAGCCTTTACCGGTATTGACTTGACTCTTTCTCAAACCCAAAAGGAAAAGGAAAAGGCCAAAACAGCTGCTCAAGACATGCTGTCTTCTTCTGTCCAGGCTCTTCAAGATGCAAGTGTTGCTCTAGAGTCCCACTGGCAGATTTGTCGTGTCTTATTTGATCGCCTACTTCAAGGAGTTGCACGGCTCAAAGCACAGAACATAGCGGCAGATCCAGAGATGATGAAACAACTAGAGCACATCATGTACATGGTAAAATGGGAACTCCACAACCCTGGGCAATTGGCGCCAATATCGCTTCAGTCTACTATTGTCGAGAAAACGCTTAGGTCCGCCGTCAAATCCCTCGAAGCTCCCATTGCGACAGACCAGCTGGTAGTGACACCTCTTCTCCTTGAGGAGCAAATCGGCCAGATCGAAGAGTATCGCGGCTTGATAAAAGATCTATACCAAAAGTTGCGAGAAACTGTCAAGGAACATCATGATGATGCAGAGAGAATGCTCAGCGAGGTCCCTAATACTAAAGCCTTGACTAGGCTCCAAGAGATTGTCCACCTGGCAAAAGGTCGGGTAGCCGAGCTCAAGACAAGGGCCTTGGCCGCCGAGGATGTGTCAGTCATTTCCCAGTGTATAGAAGAGACTGTTTCGGGACTCTCTGAGGCTAAGCGGGCTACGAATGCCCTTGCTCATGCCATTAGATTCAGCGGAGGGCAAACGACTGTGAATTTCCGAGAGGTCCGTCAGAAGCTCAACGACATGAGGAAAAACGTGGCTTCCATGTTGGCACATGAGAGTAGGCAATTTATCAAGACGCAACTTATAGAAAAGTGGCAATACGAAGAGGAATTTACGCAATTGAGGAAAACCGCTGATGAAAAAGCCAAGGATTTGAGTGATCTGGGTCTCCGTTCTTACGTCCGTGCAGCCTATCTGGGAGAGTGGCTAAAGGAAAAGGCTACTAGCCTCAACGCCATCAAAAACTTCTTACAGCACCCCAAGTTATCAAACTACAACTTTGATGTTGAACTTGTCCTTAAAACGTCCATGATAACCTGGTTCAGGGGCAGGGAGGATCTTCAAGACGCCCTTGAGGACGAACGCAAGACCATCGAGGCTGAGATTGATATTACGCAGCGCTCCATCCAAGCCTACGTCACCGCATCTCTCATGGTTCAGAAAGAGGCCGCTATAGTGTCTGCCGCTTTGGACCAACATGTACACTGGCATCGCGCCGGAATTGAAATGATGGACTGGCAGGGCCAAAGCATCTCGCAGCTCCTTGACACACTGCAGAGCCAGGTCGAGCAGGAAGTAGAATTGGGAAGGGCTCGGAAGACGAAAGAATTAGAGGCTGCTGAGGCTTCGGAAAAGGCACTACAATCTGAGGAATGGGCAACAGCCCTAGGAATCGAAATTGCCTTGGCCGTTGCTGCCGCAGTTCCCAGCCCAGCGTGGCCTGTTGCCACAGCCTTGCTTTGGGCACGTCAGGGCATTCGCGCTACTCGCTATTTGCGCAACGCTATTAGACTTGGCAAAATACCTGTACAATTGGCTGCGCAGGCGAGAACGGCTGTCCAGCGGCTAGATAAAACCTTGGCAAGCTGGAAGACAAAAGTACCCCAGTTGTTTCGCGAATGGGCAAGCGAGAAGTCTCCGCAACAAGTTCTCGACGGAATTGGCATGATGCATGAGGAATTTGGGGGGAGTCAACTTTCTTTGACAAACACAGGACGCCAAGGGGTACAAGTACCAAGCCAAGAAGCAGCAGCAGCAGCAGCAAATGAAGAAGCAGCACCAGCCGCATCTCGAGAGTCCTCTGCCAAAAACATGTTGGAAAAGTCGATTAACGAGCTCATGCAGGATCTTGAAGACATCCACGCCCCTCTAGAGGAGCCGGCAGACAAGGAGCTAGTCGTGCCCATAACCGAGACTCTGAGGAAGCTCGAACGCATCAAGGTGCCAAAGACTAAGCCAGGCGGCTCTTTGCCGTTGGTCGACACTATACAAGGCACCAGTCGCGTACGCCGACCAGTGGCGGAAATCAGGCA
Source organism: Ophiocordyceps australis (assembly GCA_002591415.1). Taxonomy (NCBI): domain Eukaryota; kingdom Fungi; phylum Ascomycota; class Sordariomycetes; order Hypocreales; family Ophiocordycipitaceae; genus Ophiocordyceps; species Ophiocordyceps australis. The sequence goes on along the minus strand of NJET01000006.1, from coordinate 27,589 downwards.
CGACTTGCAAGAAGCGGCGTCGATTCCCCATCACACTTCAGACGTGCAATTTTTGAAGCTACTCGAGGATGCGGCCTACTATCTCCCCAATGACTTTGATATTAACCCCCATTCCATGTGCGGCCAAGTGATAGAGGCAATCAGGTAGTCGGCAGTAAATGTATAGAGAGCGTTGGAATGATGAAAAAGTCGAGCCCGAATTATCAAACAGCTTTTGACTAGGATGATTTGGGTTTCTTGACATGTGTTGACATGTAGAATTTCTTTAGTAATTCTTGTTCGCAAGTAGCGCAAGTAGCGGCATGGCAGTCTCCGAAATTGGACGCAGTTGAGCTAGGTTGTTGCTCTTGTTAGCTCGACAACTAGGTTGTTTTGATACGCGAGGTATGTATATCATCGGAGGACATAGCTTCTTTTACACCATTTTTTTATGGCGTTTTTAATCTCGTTTAAAATAAAAGAGTAGAGGTAATGGATTGCTAATGGCAAGGTAGCGAGAATTTTTAAAGTGTCTTTGTATAGGGGTATTTTTCTAGTAATCTTAGAGTCGCTACGCTTATATAAAAACCTAACTCTAGCTAGCTCTAAGAAGGTCTAATAAGTCTAGCAAGTCTAGCAAGTCTAGCAAGTCGGGCTGTTTAGTCGATCTGGCTGGCTCTGGCTGGCTCTGACTAGCTCTAGCAAGGTCTGGCTGGCTCTATATCTAGTAAATAGCAGGGGAAAATTTTTACACCAATGTACTTTAAAATTTCAATCAAAGACAGTTTTCTATGCAATCTATTTACAAATGCCAATTCGGCTTTTTCATTTACATTACAAAGTTCTATATATATAGAGTATTGCTAATCGTATAGTTACTAAGTGCTAATCGTATAGTAACTCGAAATTTTTAGGTACCTTTCCCGAAAAAAAGTTCCCGCTATATACCTAGACCTTCCAACTAGCCAGACCTTCCAGACCTTTTCAGGCCTTGCCAGAGCCAGCGATGTAAATAATAATTTTTTTTGCGTAGCGATTTAGAGCTAGAAAGACACCTCTAGTAAATAGATTCTGCCCCGCAGTACTTTAAAATTATAGGTTACTTTACGATTAGTACTTAGTAACTATACGATTAGCACTCGGCGACTATACGATTAGTACTCGGTGACTATACGATTAGTACTCGGTGATTATACGATTAGTACTCGGTAACTATACGATTAGCACTCGGTAACTATACGATTAGCAATACTCTATTAGCAATACTCTATTAGCAATACTCTATTAGCAATACTCTATATATATTCCTTGTCAAAGACAAGCACCATGAATCCTTAGAGGCATGTGCATGGGCATCTCTAGTGTAAAAGAGCCCAAGTAATGATCCAACGCGTGCAACGTCAAACACTATTGGCATACACGATGACTCTAATTCGGCAAGGGCTTGTTAAAAATTTACTCGCATTTTAATATAACGGCGAGTCAAATAAATAATCAAAGGGAGTGTAGTGCATGACAGCATGGCGCATTGCTTTATATATTACCTTGAAAAGACTCGTGTCCTCTTTGATCGTGACAACCCTTAAAAGCAGCAACTATAGAGTTTGGCATCTTGTCACTTGTGCTCGTAAAAGTATTAAAGCTGAATGTACGAGTCTTGCCAAAACATGGGGTTATTTAAGTTTACATTACATGTCCGTCCTACCGCAACGTGGCATTTACGAGCGAACATGGCATCTATACAGAGCCTTGGGCAGGTCATTTTGCTGACTCTGCTGTCACTACTAGTCTCTCTCAACAAAGCAGAAGAGCAGCCAGCTATTAGACCGGATAAGAAGCAAGGGGTAGCCTATTACGTGACGGAAACGGCGCCCGATGTCTTTCGCGGTGCCCAGCGCATCAAGTCGCCATGCAAGCAAAGCAACGCAAAGCCAGACCTTAGTCTTTGGCGCCACGCATACCCCGAGGATTTCAATCCCTATTACCACTCAACTTGCCCCTATATATTTCTCCACTCTAGTGCTCGAAGGGCGCTAGAACAGGCTAGGCGTCATCTAAAATCCTACATTTATAGCGTACATCTTGACGAGCGCAGCATTAGCTTAAAGAACACGTTTGGCAGCCATCATAAGCGATTTGAAGACCGGTGGGCTATTCTCGGCGACTTGCTCTATAGGCAGATTGAAAACTGGAGAGTGGTGGAGAGGGGATCCTACTCTGCTATTGTCCTCAACTCAGACTTTGACTGGCTATATTACTTTGGAGACACAGCATACGGCGCAGCGCCCCAGCTTGCAGGCTTCCCAATGACCCACCCGGCTTTAACCATGGACCCTTGGAACAAGCAAATTTGCCCCTTTAACTATACCGAGCTTCCTGAGCAGCAGACATGCCAACCAGACCCGTCTTATACCCTAGAGTTTACAGAGTTGCCACAGGGAATCATGGCGCGCTTTAGAGATGGCCGACTATTTCCAGCGGAATGTGCAGACTTGCTTGTTGTGCTACAGGCCTATCTTCCAGAACTAAAGAAGAGAATTGAAAAATACTTGTGTGGGTATTTTTTTACAAGATTTACGAGTGTCAAGTGTTGACTAGGCTTCTAGATGACAGTGCGTGTCAGCACATTCAAAACATGGTTTCGCTGCTAGCCTGCCCCAAAGTCCAAGACTTGAATGTCACGCTCGAGATAGGCAGCATGTCATACGCCGGAACCTATGACACCATCAAGTTTACCATTGGAGGCGAGAAGAATGAGTGGGATACAGTTGCGATGGGGTCGTATTTCTCTGCCGGGTGGAAAAATACGAGAACAGTGGACTTGTTGACTGGTTTCAAACGCAAGGCAGTGCCCCTTGATGATATTCACTATCTCAAGGTGATTGATAAATGGTCAGAGTCCAGCATCGGAGGCGACGCGTGGTATTGCAAGAGTATTTCCTCCCCCCCCCCCCCTCCCCCTTTCTTCGGCACATGACTGTTTCTACAACTTACCAACGTTGACGGCAGGCATTGACTTGCGAGGACGGTGCGCTGGGACGAACCAAGAGGTCGCCGTGACCAAGCTACGCAATTTGGAAAGGTGGTATCAGCACCAAGGTGACGATGTAGCCTTTGTTGTGCAAAATTTCTGGCTCTTCCCCAGAGATTGGAAGCAAGTGGTGCAGCATGGTAATTGCGTCCTTTTTGCATCTGTGTAATGATACAAGGACTGACACGAGGTTAGATGGATCAGAGATTGCCTGGCGCCTTGGGCCGATTTCCGCTCTTCAGGCCAATTGTTGGAGAAATCTCCGCAATTTGCGAGAGTGCCTCAAAACACATTGGACGCAAATTCAATCAAATACGATGGAACCCGACACCGACGTGGGCGTCGCCTAGCAAATAGATGGATTTGCGAGTGCCAACAATGACACCAGTCATGCATTTGAATTGAAAGCCAACAGATTCATAGTAGTAGTACTAAAACTCTATAGTGTTCGAGAATGATCTATTTCAGGTCGCCTGACGTGACCAGCCGGCGTCCCTTGTATGCCTCGAAAGAGATGACGGTATAAAAACTTTAGGCTGGTTTTTTATTGGTAGGCAATCTCGATGTTGTTGTATTCTCTTGATAGTCATTTTTGGTCGCCTCTTCCTCTCGGAGGGGCAAGGGATGTCTATTCCTGGATCGTGAAGGCAACTTCCATTGATTCTCCATACGCATTAAATTTCTTATAGAATCAGTATCATCAGCCATGGCCTCGTCTACGGAGTCGAAATCTGAGCCAGCTCTCTTTTGCAGAAGCTGCCGCTGGAGTTGGGCTGTTGGCGGCAAATCAAAAGAGGAGCTCGGAGGCCTTTGAAAAGACGGGCTCGGCGGCCCTTGATGCTGTCCATAAGAATCGGTAGGATGAGGCTCGGGTAGGAACTTGCCCTGTTGTACCTCGTACTTTGAATCCAGCGGCTCCTTGTCATGAGCTGCATAGTGCTTTTTATTAGAAGACAGTATGCGGTTGGCTTCGGCTTCCGCATATCGACTGGCGCGTGATGGCTCATTGTCCATGGTGGGGGCTTCTTGTAAAGCCAGCCCTAGATGAATGCGCCACCAAGATTCCTTGTTGCCGTCGGGAGAGGGTTTTGGTTTTTTCCCCCAGCCTTCGAGGTACCAAGCCCTGTCGGGCGTCTTTTGATGGCTCAAGTAGGGATTCTTGGGCCTAAATGTCTTTTTTGAGCTTGCATCGATAGTCTGGCGCTGGCTCATCTCGAACCGAGGGCGACGCATGGTGTATCTTGCAGACGCCACATGATTGACACGAGAAACGGCTTGACTGGTTGGCTGCGAAAACGCCCCGGAATTTTGGTATGCTGAGAGGGGCGCTCCCCGGTTTGTCCCCAGCGGCAGGCCGTGGCCGGCTTGTGCCCAAAACAGCAAGGCGATGAGCGCTGATAAAAATAGAGGAACATGGTTGCGTTTGTGATACATTTTCATGTCTAAATCTCTAAGCCCTTTACGGCAGTGGAAAAGGGTGCGCTTGGCGGACAAGTTATACATCTCGACTTATACGAGCACGAGTAGCCGTTGACTAATAAGTAGTGGGAAATAATCGGTTGGCAAGGGAGTTTGAAAAGCTAGAGTCTATATCATGTTGTAGCCTTGCAATGAATTTTGGTAAATTGATCTAGTGCGCCCTGTGAGAGGCTTTTAGGTATAAGCTCGCTCCCTGCCTCTATATATTGAAGCTAATTTGCCTCCAAGTGCGCTGATGAGAAAATTGCCCACCCTCATCATGACGACGACTACCGCACTGCAGGCTCCCTTTTTCGCAACCCCGGCCTTGTGCAACATTATTACTATATTTTTGAGGCGAGGGCAAAGGAAAAAGCGTCCCTGAAATGGCTTGACGCCCGTCGACTAGAGGTGGTCGCCAACGCTGGACACGGCCCAACACGTATCGTCAAGCAAGAATTTTTGGCCGTCGGACTGGAATGAGGCGCTTTGCATGCTCCGCTCCGGCTCGGCTAGCTAGACGAGCTCGTCAAGGTTTACAATGCCTGGAGCCGCCAATCTGCATGTCCATGTAGCATTTTTTTTTTTTCGCTTGTACGATGCGGTGCCACTCATTTTGCAGACTGCGTCGCTGCCGACACCCTTTTTTTCTCACTTGCGCACTCCGTGTCCGTCATTTGACTTTTGAGAAACAAGACTGTGGAATCCATGGTCCGGCATGGATAGAGTCTGCCGTATTCGCGTGGTAAAAAGTCCTCTTGGCACCCCAAGACGACACGACGCCATCGGTAGAGACGGTGACTAGTTTTTTTTATGAGAATGCCAAGCTTCATTACTTGATGCAATATGCCGCTCTAGTGGAGTAGTTTTTCTAGCTCAGCGGGGTGATGCAGTAGAACCGGGGACGCCAAGAGTGGGCCTGGCAGCCTTGTGTTGAGAAGAAGGCAGTTGACCTTGCTGTTCGAGGCAGTCCAACCGAGATACTTGAGCCAAAATTGAAATAAACAAAAGAGAGAGAGAGAGAGAGAGAGAGAGAGAGAGAGAGAAAAGAAAAAAAGCCAACCTTTACTCTCCATCCATCGATGCCGACAACGAGGCCAACGCTAGCTCCTCTTGTCTTGCATGCCGAGCGCCAAAGAGCCGATGGGGGTTTCCAAGATGCCTGCCAGCCCCGTCTCATGTTGACATATACGAGCAACACCAACATTAAAGGAAACAGCACAGCAAAGCCTTTTTCTAACTTTATCCCAGGGGCTCAGGAGCATTGCATGGTTCCAACGTGAAACAGCGACTCGCGCAACTTGTCAGTAGAGTTGAGTCGGCAAACCCAATGCTTGGCGCTAGAGCAGGTTGGGCTTTCATCAACTGGTTTTTTCTCCTTCTTCTTCATCTTCTTCTCCCGTAAAGCCTTGATGTGTGAATAATCGGCTTATAGAGCTGCATTTATTTGTAGTTGCAATTCTCGAGCTAATCTTGGTTTTTAGCCTTTTTTTTTTATTTCGTTTGCCGCGTTTTTCCCCATGGCGGCAATGGCTTGTCGTTCGTCAGCCACGTGTTTCCCAAGACTCAGTGTTTCACAAATACAAGGCTGCAAAAAGATGCATGGCAGGCCCATGCTCTTTTTTTTTGAGAGTGTTTGCGCATACGGAACAAGCGTTGGATCAGCAGTCGCGTCACACCGAGTCAACATGGTGAGAATTGCGGGCAAGGAAGAGATGATGCCGAACTATGCATGCGACGAAATACGAGGTCTGGCTCGGACGAGGTGTAAAGGGACTTGGGCCCTGGGCGCTATAAAGATGTGCCAGCGTGACGTCGAGACTGCCAGTCTCTCCATGCATCGTCTCTTTTCTTGATCTATTCTTCGCCATCTGCTACTTTTCTTTTACTTGTGTAGTTCAATATAATTATTCTCGTCTTGAATAAAAATGGTTCGCGTTTCAGTCCTGTCCGTTTTGGCTCGTGAGTCGTCTTCATCTCGTCATGTTCTTCAAGCCTTCCCCTTCATCTAACCGCTGCAACAGTCGCCTCATATGCCCTCGCTGCACCAACCTCTTCTGGCGCGCGCAACGCCTCCAACGAAAACGCTTCAGTCACTGGCGATTTGCAAATCGGCGACTTGACCGTCAGTGCCGAGGACGTGCAGGCTTTGCAAGACGCCAACCGCCCTGCCGCCGCGACGCGTCTGGTTCAATTGGCGGAAGTTGCCAAGGACCCAAAGAAGAATATTGGAGCCTTTGAAGCGCAGGCTGAGGAACTCTTGAACATTTTGGATAGTTAAAAACTTTGTGTTTGCCATGTGTCTGCTCTGGCCGGCTCCAGGGCTCATGTGGCTGTACATACAAGACTTGACTCGAGTTGCGTCTAGACTTTAAATCTTGAAACTTGAGGAATACAGAATGTTATAACGTGTAACATGATGGCTTCAAAAAAAGCACTCAAAGATGCAAGCGATTGACCTTGAGGCGCCGAGGCTCTTGAGCCGAATACAACTCTGATTCCTCGATCCGCTCATTTACAAACTCCATGGCTCCTCTCTGCATCTCCTCATGCACCGCAACAACTTTTGGCGCCATGGACGGCAAATTCTGGCAAAGCGCCGTTCCGCAAATCCCAGCCTCATGGTCCATGAACCACAATGGACTCGTCAAGCCACACCACATGTGCGTCCCCTTTTCAAACCGCCCAGGCTGGCCATCTAAAAAGACGACGCCGGCAAAGGACCACGACCGACGAATATTACGCGGCACGCCAAGGCTCAATATCTGGGTGTGAAAGGGGCTCAAGGCAATGTATTTCTCAAAGGCTCGCTCCGCCGCCTCGTCAAGCTGCGGGCAAAAGAGTTGCGTGTACGATGCAGCAGATAAAAGCCTGGCATCGCGGCAAAAGACGGCAGATAAAAAGGTGTAATAATCCTTGGCGCAGGCGTAAATCCCCGCGCCGCCAAAGCAATCAGTATAGTCTTGCAGCATTTTAAACAACGGGGCATCCACAGCCGGCGGTTCGCCCAGGTCGGATAGGGTACTAATGTCTGCCAGACGACTGCTGATGCCTGGCTTCTGCGTGGGGAAAAAGGTCGCGTCCTGGATGCCTAGTGGCGTCCAAATGTGCTCTTGCATATAAGTCTCAAGTGTCATGCCCATGACGACTTCAATAATCTTGCCGGCCCAGTCATAGCCTTGGCCGTATGCCCACCCTGTTCCTGGCCGAAAGACACGAGGAAGGACCGCCTGGTGGTGAAGCGTTGGCCCAGTGGCGAGGCCCTCGTTACGGGAGAGGCGCCACTCTGCAAGAAGAGGGTTTAATGCCTCATACTCAAACCCCGACGTATGTGAGAGCAGCATTCGCAACGTGATTGGCGTTGCGTCTGCTTCAAAGCTGGCCGTGTTGCTGTCTTGATCAAAGGCAGTAATGATGCCATATGTCCACATGTCTGGCACTAGAGGCCGCACGTCTTGGTCCAAATCAATGAGGTCCTTTTCCACACATTGCAAAACAGCAACCGCAGTCACGAGTTTGCTCATGGAAGCAATGGCACAGACTGTTTGTGTTGAAAAGCCGTCGTCGCGGCCTTGCTTCAAGCTGGCTTTGCCAAATGAGCCCGAGTACAAGGTGCTGCCTGTCAAGCGAGTTAGACTTTGCCCCTTGTGAAATATTGTGGCCGGCACGAACCATTCTTATCGCCGATAATGACTGATGCTCCGGCAAGTAAACTCGATGCAACGGCATCTTGGTATGCTTTGCTGATTCTTTCCGCCATAGTGCTTTAGGATTAGGACCGCTCGAGAGGTCTACAGGGCTCTCTGCAAGGGTCAAACAACAAAATTGCTGGCTTCTAAACGAGAAGAAGAGACGACTTTATGTGCCGGCTTGCTCTCCAGCTCCACCGTTGTGTAAATGCCGAGGGCAAACTTGCATCTTGTAACATTGTAATTTTGAATAACATCTACAGAAGCAGATGTAGTGGCTATATTGTGGACGAGACATGTGTGGCGCCTAGACCCTCAAGGCTGCAAAAAACATCTGACAAGTCAAATTCGAATCTGATTCATTCGTCTTGGAAAGAGGCAACATTTCAAACAAGACGAAAATGGTCTCGGTCATGAGATCGGAGCAGTCATCGTCTTCTCGTCCTCCCAACAAGCTGAACAAGCCTCTCGTGCCACACTGCGAATAGTAATACCGCACCACACTCTACGATTAATATACCCAGTTTTCTTCCTTCCTAAAAGATCATACCAGACCAATTCAGCAATCAATAGTTTGGATCAATCTTGCCAAAAGAAGGAAAAAAAAGTCTCCATTTCCATCAAGCCAACATCTCGACTTGGCAAACTCAAACCCAAAAAACACTACCAATGTTTTGGAAGCGATTGTGTTACCCAGTCATGACAATTCTCATCACCAAATCTTTTCAGACCTAATATTACAGCGATTACTAGCCCAACGCCCGAAATATGAGCAGTGGATGTGTGTTGACTCAGAGTTGCAAGGTCTGTAGAAAGTAGTCTGAGAGCCGGGTTCCCGAAAAAAAAAAAAAGCGGTAAATGGCACTGCGTCATACAAAATTACCTGTTTTTGTCAGTATTCACCTGCATGTAAGCGGCCGGCGGCGAGACGATTGTCCATCTACACTTGCAATTCCAATACATGGATGTACATACATGTATACATGCCTCAAAGTCGGGCTGATGGATGGGGAGATGAAACTCACCTATCGGTTTACATGTCGCATCCACTACAAAGTGACGTCGAGGACAAAAGCCGTGGCATTACTCGTACAGCCAACACTGGCGGCCATGTCATGATGTTGATGTAAAAGTCTACCCTGATGCTCAAAGCGCTACCTTGAAAAGACGAAATCGAGCAAACCAGAGAAACAAGGAGTGTCTTTTCGAACCCATCCGTTGCAAAAGTATTACATGGCTTCACCGTCCTGCCGTTTCTTCTAAACCATTCATTTCCTTTCCACTAGCGCCCCTGGCCCACCCGTCATCGTCTCCTGTTTTGGCAACACGACACTTACAGTCGTCTCATGTCTTGTTGACGATTCCAAAACCCATGCCTAGAGGCCGCACGTGGTGGGGAAACAAGACGAGTCCCTTTAAATGCTTACGACTTGGACTTACGCAACACGCGCCCACACCAGGAAATGCTTGCTCGAGATGGACCCGAAAAGGAGATGAGCCGGAAAATCATCATGCTAAAACCCTTGCCTGCGACTTGGGACGAAGCACCATGCCGCTGTGGAGGCGTCTTTTTTGCTGGCATTGACAGTAATAATCTTGACGCGAGGCCTCAACGTCATCACGCGCAGCCAAGACTTTGGGGGAAAAGAGGGCTCTGGAATTTTTGATTTATTCTTGCCTTTCCGAGCATGCAAGCGACATTGGAAAGCCAAGGCATACCCATTGTGGAAACTAAAGAATTTGGCCGAACAGTAAAAAAAAAGTCGCGTTGGAGAAACTAGTCGACTCTATTGGTTACAAGACGAGACGAGCGGGTAAGTGCCAATGCCAGCAGCTAGACTAGTTGCGCAGCCCAGAATGCGTAATAACTTTCTCATGGCCAAGCCACATGGCCAAGCCATTTCTCAACCCGGTATCCCAGGACATGACTAGAGTACGTGACTGACAAGAAAAAAACACTTATTTTCCACGTTGTAGGGTTGCTCCCGTCTGTTTGTCGTGTCACGTTGCTGGAGCTGTCACATTTGCTTTAATGTTTTGAACCCCTTTTCTTTCCCCTAGACTCCTTTATTCTGTGGTTTTGTTTCCCTCTCTTCTTTTTTGTGTTTCTTTCCTCGCCTTGATTAATCAAGCGCATAGAGCTTCTCCTACCGCTGAGACCAAATTTCCAATTGCCCAGCCTGCTTCAAGACAACTGACGCAAAGAGGGCCCCCATATGCGCTAGATTACTAAGTCTCCGAAATGGAATAACTCGAGAAAGACTAGGTCGATCCCGGCTAGATGATGTCTTTTTCTTTTTTTTCTTTTTTTTTAAAAAACGGCTGCCCACGACTCGAAATGGATTTACCGGATCAAAAAGAGGAATAGCCCAAGGCTAAGCCTCTGCGCGAGTGAAGAGCGATGGAATTTCTCTCTTGGGGATAGCAGTGGTGTTTTTCCGCTCCCCTATTGCCGGGCCCATCGGGACGCCCAGACGATATGATTCATGGGTCTGCCGCGCGGAAAAGGACTAGAGCTTCTGCTTAAGGAAAGTGGGTGCGGGCTAGAAGCTTTGCAATCGACACATTGGGGCATACAAGCCATTGACATGGCTCGTGCTGCAAACCTGGTTGACTAGGCTCTGCTGGTGGTGGGGACCGAGGCGTGTTCCACTTGAATCCAGGCCGTTGCTATGATGAAAGGCTTAGCTGTGGTGGGCCACAACGCCCCGGATCAACAATCCATTTCCATGCGGAAGCGAGGCCAGCCATTTCCACAGGGGCAGTAGCTGGATGAGCCGGAAGTGGATAAATAGAGGCCATGGCCCAGGAATCATGGCAAGTGGTATCCGACCATCCTTTACCCTTGTCCTCGTCAGTTTTTGCCTGCTTGCTTGACTCTTGATACTGCCTCGTCGTGTTTACTTTGCTCCTCTTGCCCTCGCTCGTCACATTTCATCATGTCCTTTTCGCTCCTTGCTGCAGCTCTGCTGCTAGCTCCCGCCGTGTCGGCAGACCGCCTGCTCGGCTTCAACAATGCTCCGCTCATGGAAACGCGATCCATTGATGAAATCTACCAGGCCGCACTAGCTGAAGGCGGCAGGGTAGTGCTGTGGCACGGCGGCGACGAAGCAAATCAACAAGACGCACTCAAAAAGGCGTTTGAAGCCAAGTTCCCAAACATGACGCTCGACGTCACCGTCGACCTGTCCAAGTACCACGACGCCCGCGTGGACGAGCAGCTAGCATCCGGCAACGTCACCGTCGACAGCGTCATTCTGCAAACCGTGCACGACTACCCCCGCTGGGCGCAAGAGGGCGCGCTGCTAAACTACGCGCCCGCCGGCTTTGACCAGGTGCACGACGCCTTCAAGGAATCCATCTCGGCCGCCTACTACGGCGTCGAGGTCTTTTACTGGCAGAGCATCTGGAACACGGACAAGACGGACGGCGCCGGCTTCACCACCTTTGCCGACTATCTCCGCCCCGAGTTCAAGGACAAGCTCGTCCTCACATATCCAAACGACGACGACGCCGTCCTCTTTGCCTTTGACATGATTATGCAGCGCAACGGCACCAAGTTTCTCGACGACTTGCTCGCCCAAAACCCTCGCTGGGTTCGCGGCACCGCCACCCCGCTCACCCTCGTCGGCCAGCAAAACAACTCGTACGCCGCCACCTTTACCAGCGCTGCCGGCTTCAAGCCCGAACAGCAAAACATAAACGTCACTTTTCCCACCGACGCCATGTCCGTCTCTTGGGCCCAAACGGGCGCCATCATGGCCCAGGCGCCGCACCCAGAGGGCGCAAAGCTGCTGCACAATTACATGCTCTCCACAGAGTTTCAGGAATCCCTCGGCGGCTGGAGCGTCCGCCGCGACGTCAAGGACCCCGAGGGCGTGCCCGACTTGTGGTCCTCGCCAAACCTCAACCCGACTCTCTTTAACCAGTGGATGGAGAACCGTGCCAATGTCGAGCGTCTGCGCTTCTGGTTCGAGTCGCGCATCGGCACTGCTGGGGGCTTGAATCCTATTGTCGATGACATTTAGGCCGAGACATTGTGTTGTAGTTGAAGTTGTCTATTTTCAACGGGGGAGGAAAACTTGGCGTGATACCAAATCTTGCTGGGGTTTGAGACGTTTTAGTCAGCTTCTTAGTAGCATGGGCTGGCGAGGCGCAATGGCTTTTTCCTTTGTCTTTTTTTATTTTTTAATCCATGTAAACTATAAATAAATTTGCAGCCTTTGACAAAGTCGTCCGTTTCTCTTCATGTGCCTTATATAAGAATGTAAAAAATAATTCATCTTGGCGCAATAAAGTCGTCTTTGTGGAAGGAAACATGTAAAAGCACACGGGTTGGCAGCGTAGTCATTTTTATGTGGGTCACATGGTTAAAGGTATATATAGTCAAAAAGTTGAAGGCAATGTGGAGTTGGACCTTCCATGCGGACTAATTTCTTGCCTTTTACCAGAGATTACCGTGGAATGGCCAAACAAGCTCCAATTACCTAATCTTTGGAAACCTCTTGATTTCGAATCATTTTGCTTCACTTTTTGATAATTTTTTTTTTACACCTAATATTTTTTCTTCTTTTCGCCATATTGCGCGCATATTGTTTTTTCCACGTCATCTTGTACATTTGTTTGCAGCGTTGCATAGGTAACGAATGATTATCTAGGCATCGCCATCTATAATGCGTTATGCAAAAATAGCCGTTACTGAAAAAAAAAAAAAA
>NJET01000006.1:174-14694 GCA_002591415.1 Ophiocordyceps australis | reverse complement strand
AAAAAAGAGAAAAGAAAAGAAAGACAATGCAATGCCATGAATAGACAGACGCCATGTCTCAAGCATAGCATGTTTTACAAGGTGTGCCTGCCATGTAGACAATGAGACAACAGGGACCTCCCTTTACTTTGTTTCCTCTGCAAAAGCTCACAGCTTCTCAGCCACAGGGTCAGTCGCTTTGGTGCGGCGACAGTGACACGACGAGGTAATGGGCACATCAGCCTCGGCCTGGGCAGCCTCGAGACGCAGTTGAATGCGGCGGGCCTCGTCGTGACGCTGCAGACGCACAAGACACTCGTGGTAGCCGTGCAGGGCCCAGACATTGTTGACGTGGCGATGGACGCGCGGCAGCGAGTCGTCGAGGCCCAAGTCGGCGCGGTAGACAAGCAGTGCTTCGTCGACGCAGCCTTGCTCGAGAAGGAGGGCGCCATAGGCGTGGCGCACGGGCTGCATCCACCCCCAAGGCTCGTCAAAGGGCAGGGCGTCGGCAAGAGCAATGGCGCGGCGCAAATGAGCAAAAGCAACATCATGGTTGGCGCGACGGTACTCGAGTTCGCCGTCGAGCATGGCAGCCGCAATGGCCAGGATATCGACGCAGCGATTGTTAAAAAGGGTACGATGGGGCGAGACGCGCAGCACGGCGTGGGCAAAGGCACGGCGCGTGGCCTCGGCTTCGTCGACGCGGCCCAGGGCAGCCTGGGCAACGCCACGGGCATAGAGGGTCAGGGCGGTGGAGACGCAGTAGAGATGGGTGTCGGCAGGCAGGGGCAGGGCGAGGATGTGGTGCCAGCGGCCAAAGCGCACCAGGACATGCAGGCGCATGCCGATAAAGGCCTCGAGCCACAGGGCCATGGGCGGGCACTGGATGCGCAGCAAGTCGTCGGTAATGGCGGCCTCGAGCAGGTCGGCCGACTCGAGGGCAATGCGGGCCTGGCCAGCCAGCATGGCGGCATACATGCGAAAGTGCATGTCGTGGCTGCGGTAGAGGGTGTAAAAGTTGACGGCGCCGTGGCGGGCGGCAAACTTGTCGTCGGCGGCAATGGCGGCCGTGTTTGCAGCAATGGCTTGGGCATAGGCGCCCACCAGGATATAAATGTGGCTGGGCATGTGCTCGAGGTGGCCAGCGTCGGGCACCAGGCCGCTCAAGGCATGAGCAGCAGGCAGGGCCGCCTCGGGCGTCTGGGACATTTCCATGAGGTGAATATAAAAGTGCAGCAGGCCGGGATGTCTGTTGCCGCCGGGGCGAGCCAGCGCCTCCTCAAGCAGCTGCTTGGCCTCGAGGGTGCGCGCTCCCTCGGCCGGCTGGCCCGAAGAAATGTCCCACAGCTTCCAGGGCGTCAGGTTCAAGAGGGCATCTGCACTCAGCGCCGCCACGTCGAGGTCCAAGGGGAAGCGGCGCGCCACCGCCAGCATGGCATCGGCATAGGCTCGCCCCCGCGCACACACCTCGTGCTTGTCGGCCGGCGGCTCTCGACACGGGTAGCGATGGGCCAGCGCCTCGGCCAGCGCCGTCTCGAGCGGCGACGAGGCGCGACGGCGAGCCTTGGTCACGGCTTCGTGGGTGCGGCGTCCAGTGGCCTGGCGCTCTCGCCGGCCAAACAAGTCCCACGGCTTGTTGTAGTTGGGGCCCAGCGCATACGCCAGGCCCCAGTGGCTCATGGCGCTCGACTCGTCGGCAACAAGCGCCTGCTCAAAACACCACACTGCCTCTTCGTGGTTGAATCCATAGCACCAAACCAGCCCGCGGTCAAACCAGCATTGGGCCGCCTCGCTCGCCGTCGCAATGGGGCGGTGGTGGCTGCCCAGGCGGTAGGGGTAGTCGTCGGCGTGGGCTTGCGGCCGTGGCTGCTTTTGTTCTTGCTGTGGTTCCATGCCGTGCGTCTTTGGCAAGCCAGTGTTGGATTTGCCCGGGATGCAAGTCTTGATGCCTGGCTTAGAGGACGGGGTACGAATACGCCGGGGCTAGTTGCTGCACTTTGGCAGCGGTGGCGGTGGACAGAGTTGCCAGGTAGAGAGCTGCCGGTCCACACCTGCTCTCCACCAACTGCCCCATGGGCCTTTTTTACATCACTGCCGCTGTGTCACTCTGGGCCGCTCTAGCGTCATCACTACAGGGCCACTTTGGGGGTCACAAGGGTCCAGGTGGAGCCTCGGGTCGTTGCCTCCATCACTTTTGATGCCCAACAGAGGTACTGCATTACATCTTTTTTTTTTCTAAATTATTCTTGTTTGTACAACTTTGCAGTAACCAATAAACCACCATTGTTAGCTAACAAAAAATATTACTTCACATCATCACGCTGCCGCCGCTGCAGCTGCCGCAGCCTGCCACTCAGCCGTAATCTTGTCCCGCCACAAGAGTCTGTTGGGGTCAAGTGACTGTGTCTTGAACTCGTCGTCAATGTCGAACCAGTCTTGTAGATTGATGCCCCCCGAGAGCTCGCTGCTCTCGTCTTCGTCATCATCGTCGACGTCGTCAATGTCGTCGTCGTCGATTCCTTGATTGATGGAAGCTATGCTCATTGGGTCGTTTGCGTCTTCCACCTCGTTTGCAAGGTCCATGGCTTCGCGTTTGTCGAATTTATGGTCAAACTCTTCTGCCATGTCAACCACGGCTACACGTTCCTTGTTTGCCTCTTGTGCATCTTTGTGCTCCTCGTTTCTGGGGGGCTCGTTTGCCTCTTCTTTTCCTTGATCCTTGGGCACCTTGATCTCCTCCTTTTTTTCTTGCTCCCTGTCCTGGGGCGTCTTCACCTCCTCCTTCTTTTCTTGCTCCCTGTCCTTGGGCGTCTTCATCTCTGCTTCTTCCCGGCGTCTTTGCTCCTCCAGTGCCTTCTTCCTCTTCCGTGCCTCTTCTACCCTCTCCAACCTCTCATCCTCCTCTTCCTTGCTCTTCCTCTTCCTCTCTTCCTCATCCCGTACCCTTTCCTCCCTCACCTTGTCAATCGTCTCGTTATAATTTTTCCTTTGCTGCTCCAGCTTCTTCTGACGCTGCTCCATCTCCTTCTTCCGGTCCTTGTATTCCTGCCTCTGCCTCGGCTTCTTATACTTCCATAGATCCTCCTTTTGCTGCTCAAACTTCTTCATCCTCTTCTTTTGCCGATACCTCTCCCGCCCAACCTCATACTTTTCCATTTGCTTATACTCCTTGGTCTCCTTCTTGTTAAACTTTTCCTTCTCCTTGGGATCCTTCTTGTGAGCCTTGACATGCCACGCCTGCTCGTCACCTACTTGGTAGCTCTTGGGCTTCTTGAAAATGAGGCCTGGATGGCGCTTGGCCACGTCGAGAATGGCTTGCGCAAAGTAGCTGCTCGACGCGGGGAACCAGAGCCGCGTGTAGTTGTTGGGCGTGTTGATGTGCACGCCTGCCGGTATCACGCCCGCCGCGGCACAAATATCGCGAATCTTTTTGATGCGCGATCTGATGCCAGGCGCTCTGGGTTCGCCAAAGACGAGCGAGAGCTGCGACATGGGCCAGGCAAAGTCGTGGATGGGCGGCGGACCACTATAGGACGAGTCAGCCAAAAAAAAAAGATTTCCCTCTATTCTCTCCTTTTCCGTCTTTTTTTTTCCCTCGTTTCCTTTTTTCCTCGTGCCTTTTGCATCTCGCTTGGGGCTAGACTTACACCATGCCAATGTAGTTGTGGCCGCGAACATAGTAGGGATTCCTATCAAACGTCATTTGAAACTTGATATTCTTATACACCCAGTGGCCGCGTCTGACAAAGCCGATATAGGACAGGCCCAAGAGACTAGGAAGCATGGGCTCGTCCATGTAGTAATGCGACGTCAGCCCATTCGACTCGTAGGAAAAGACACCATCCAGGGTGCGGCAGTTGACAAAGATGGCATAGTCAATCAGCAGCCCCGTTGATTTGAGCAGCTGCCACTCAAAGTCGGAAAAGAAGTTTGGCAGGTCCTTGACCATGTCGCCCGTCTTTCGCAGCTCCCACGATATCATGGCGTTGGCCGGAACATTGAGGTCTGCCGGCTCGCGTTAGACAAGAGGCCAAGGATTGATAGCTAGGACTGATGAATGCTGGGAGAGGAGTGGGTGAGATGATAAGACAGAGGGCAAGAACTGATGAATGCTGGGAGAAGAGTAGACAAGGGATAAAACAAAAGGCAAGGACCAAAGACTTGAACCCCCGTCTAAAACTTTGCTCACCAAAGGTAGTCATTTGGCCTGAAGGGCGATATGTCGAGGCAATCATGTGTCCCCATCGAAACGGCTCGCGAGCTCCCATGACGGGAGTTCTTGGCCACGGCGCAATGGGCTTACTTGCTCGTTTTCTAAAGTGAAACTGCGTTACTTCATTGAGCATCTTGCCTCGCGTCTGCACATTCAAGACATCCATGATTCTCCAGACAGCCTCGGTCCCTGTCCGCCGCCTCAGTCAGCGGGACAAGACATGTTTTTGTAAAAAGCCGTGTGCGCTTACATTCAGGCGTGACAAAGGAGTCGTCTTTGGTGTGTTCCCAGTACTTGCGCGAGATTCTCAAGAAGCTGGCAAGCGAGGCCACGTTCCACTGTTTGTGTGTTAATGCTGAATCCTTCAAGGGCTAGTCTGCTTCATCGCTGGGCGTACCTTGCACTCGTAGACGGTGTGGTTGGGAATCAATCTGCTACGCGCGTCTTGTGAGCTAATTCAGTCAGAAAAAAAAAAGATTCTTGGCCACTTACTGCATACTATCCGAAACAATTTTGTGCGTTGGATCTTTCTATACCCCCAGCGTCATCAGCACTTTTCCTTTTTGCTGGGCAAGTGAATTTGACACGGCTCACATTCAGTATTGGTGGAAGGCCACTCTCTGGAGGCGGCTGCATCGCACCTTGAACGCCGTCAGCAACAGCCAGTCGTGGTAAAGACGCGGCAGCTCGACTCACTGCAAAACGTCCAATTCGTCAGGAACCGCGTCTCGGTCTTGATGATGGACTTGAAGAGGTTGCGCAGGTTCTCGTCCCAGGGTAGCACTCGGTACAAGTGTGCTAGCTGGAGCTCCGTGTCTCTCATCCACTGTGCGCTGCGCTTCATCAGCATGGCGCGTCTGTGGTGTCAATGATGATGCCCGACTTACTCGCGTTCCTAGACGCTTCAGTCAGTACTTGTGTAACTTGTTTACCCGTGAGAGCCTGGGTAGAGACTTACGCCCGTGACTATAAAGGAGAGGCCCTTTTCGGGATCAAACCACTTTATCGTGGTGTCGAGGGGCATGGAAAAGGAGTTTTCAAACAGTCTGGCCAGATCCGGGTCCCTCATGTGCGCCTTCATGTACTCGACGACTTTCTACTCTTTGCAGTCAGCACCCAGCCATTGCTCATAATAACACAGACGGAAAATCAAGAAGAAGAAAAAGAGTCGACTCGACACACCTCGGCAGCCGAACTGTTAAACGTTCGACACTCGGGAGGCGGGCGCATATACGGCACCTTGAGCTTCCCCGTCGAGCGAGGCTCATGCGCCGTCTGGACATACGTCTCGTACGGCACACACGTTGACGGAATGCGGCTTTTAAACGTGTAGCTCTTCCACTCGTTGGACGGCCCTCCAAAGTGCCAGGGCCAAGTCTCAGAAGCCGGCTTGCTAGTGTTGAGTCTGGGCCAGTGCCAGCCACCGGGGTCTTGGGCGGCGACGTGGCCGACAAGCAGGCCGAAGACGACGCCCGTGGTTTGCAGGCGCATTGTGTGTGGGATGTTGATGGATGGATTCTACAGGGCAGGGGAGAGTAGAGGTGAGTGGATGGGGATTGGTTTTGTACAGAGTCTTGTGCAGAGTGGCATTGGTAGAGGATCAAGGTAGAGACAGTGTTGGAAGCGGCAGAAGAGTAAAAGTCTGTCCTTGTGCCGTCTTGAAAAGCTTGACATGTCGGGAAGAGGTTTTTTTCATAGCCGTGGGGTAAAGCCTCTGTCGGGCGTCGTGCTGAAAACTAGGCGTCGACGTAAAGTGCCATGAGATGATGCTGTCAATGTCTTGATGCTTGAACCTGCATACTCGTTGACCGTGGCCTTTTTCTTGGTCCTTTACGTCTGCCCATGCCATGGATTCACGATGCGCTATAGCAAGAGGCATGGCTGAATTTTCCTCGTCGTCAGCCGCACACAGCTTTTGTTAGAGGCAAGGCTGAACCTAATACAGACGACACAGCAGCTCGTGGTCAAGTGGATGCATCATATATTCTGCGAGGCTGAAGCTTACCGCATATGCCGGTGCCCAGCTTGCACACGATAATTACCATTACAATTACAATCTTCTTCTTGACCCCGTACAAATACATCTTGCACCCCCTAGCAAATCACGAGGAATCGCCCGAGTCTTTGAAATCGCGCTTGGCCTCCTCGGCAACCTCATCCTCCATGAGGACACGCAGCGCCATGCCCGCCATGCCCTTGGCACAGCGAATAGCCGACTCGTGCGCCTCCTTCTTCTCCGCGGCCGTGGCAAACTCTGGGCTGTGCATGGCCGCCGTGGGCTCCGTCTCGATGCCAAAGCCGCCGTGAAAGGTGGGCACCTGGTGCGACACGTTGCCCATGTCTGTCGAGGCGGTATACGGCATGTCTTGGCGCAACATGATTGTTTCGCCCTGGCGCTTCATCTCGTCTAGGTAGACGGAGCACAGCGTCTTGTTGAATTTGAGATTCATGTATGGCCGGTCGCTATAGCAAAAGACGACAAACGTTAGCTCTTCTTGTTCCTCTTTATTCGCCTGGGATCTTCTTCTTCTTCTTTATTCGCCTGGGCAAGAGAGAATTCGTCTCGGGAAAAAGAAAAAAGAAAAAGAAAAAAAAAGGGAAGAAACTTGCGCCTCGACTTCATATGTACAGCCCGCCGCCATGGCTCCCGCCTCGATGCACTTGAGGATTCGCTCATGTAGCCTCTTACAAGCCGACGCCGTGGGCGCGCGCATACACCACAACATGCACACATAGTCGGGCACGACATTAACCGCCGACCCCCCATCCTTGATAATGGCGTGGATGCGCTCGTCTGGCTTAATCTGCTGCCTCAGCATGGCGGCACCATTGTACGCCGCCACGGCTGCATCTAGCGCATTCACGCCGCTCCACGGCTCAGCAGCCGCATGCGCCGGCCGGCCTCGAAACTCGACACTAATGGAATTCCGCGCCAGCATTTGCACGCCCGCGATGCCCGACACTCCCGCGCCGCTGACAATGTGCAGCGGCAGCCCGTGGGCCATGATGGCTGCGGCAATGTCTTGGTGAGGCTCAAAGGCCCCCTTTTCCAGCAACAGGGCCTTGCCGCCGCCTACCTCTTCGGCTGGCGTGCCGAGAAGCCTGACGCGTCCGGGAATCTTGAGCTGGGCCAGAGCCTGTGCTATGCCGATAAAGGCGGCGATGGAGGCCGTGGCAATGAGGTTGTGGCCGCATCCGTGGCCAATGTTGGGCAGGGCATCGTACTCGGCGCAAATCACAATTTGCCGTCCGCCAGAGCCTGCTGTGGCCTCGAAACTCGTCTCAATGCCGTGCGCGTGCCGCGTCACGTTGTATCCTGCCGATTCGAGGTAGCTGGTAATGGTGTCGTGGGCGATTTTTTCCTCCCAGGCGGTTTCTGGGTTGCTGTGCAGCACCTGGTTGACTTTGCTGCGCAGCTCGCTGCTTTTGGAGTCGATGTGGTCGGTGGCGAGCTTGCGTGCCTTTTCCACGTCTTGCTTGGCCATTTTTGATGCTTTTTTTTTAAGGGGGGGGGGGAGTAAAGAGTCTTGAATCTTATACTTTCGAGGTTTGCCAGAGTAAAGAGTCTTGAATCTTATACTTTCGAGGTTTGCCAGACGAAAATCAAGTCTCAATGCCTTGATTAACAAAAGTCATGCTTTATACGTTTAAAAGACAAGTCTGCTCCCGAGAGCTACGGCGGCTCCTCCACCGTCTCGGCAGCGGATCGCCCGGGCAATCCATTTCCCACGACCTCTAACTAGTCAACTGACAAAATCCACTTGCTTCAACACCAAGGGAAGCAATAAAACCTTTTTAAACTTCAATAAGCAGCCCTTGAACATGCCCCTTTAAAAGCAACTTATATACCCCCGTTCCACAATATCAACCACTCTTCTCCACAATCGCTTGCCCAAAGGAGACTTATAGTCTTGCGCATCTGGCCTCATACATGCTGACCCGCGCCCCCCCCCCCTCCCCCAGACCTGCATGTCAATGTGACCATGCGACATGGGACGGCACAACTCTCCAGATAAGATGGCCGCTCAGCCTTTTTTTTTCCCCAAGTCCAGCTCGCGGGCTCATCTTTTTGTTCTGCTCACGTTGCTGCTTCTTCGTGACCAAGTATGTCGGACCAAGTCGTGCAACGGGCGTCGAGCCCGGACCGCCTCGTCGCCTCTCCGCCTGGTAGCCAGGAATTGAGTGCCGAGGAGGATGGAAGAGTCTTGCGGCGGGTAGATTGCTAGTGAGTTTGGTTTACATGTCATTTCCCCTCGTGGCCTAGGTGATGCAAAAGCATTAAAGGATTAGGCGTATTAAGAAGCACTGAATAGAGTCAAAGAAAATATCTACATGTTTCAAATAGAATGAAGACAAAAAAAAAAGTTCAAACTAATCAAAATGGCAGCCTTCTTCCCGTCATGGCCGTATCCTACATGTTTCAGTTCCTCGACAAGGCAGCCCTTGGCTACGCCGCCATCATGGGCCTCCGCTCCGACCTGCACCTAGACGGCCAGGCTTTTTCCTGGGCCAACGGCATCTACTACATTGGCTACCTAGTTGCCTCGTACCCTGCCGCTTTGCTCATGATTAGATGGCGCGTCGGCAAAACCATTGCCACAGCCGTGTAAGTCGGCGCTAATGCTCCTCATCCACAGCCCCCCCCCCAAAAAGACAAGACACCTCTTCTTCAAACCAGACCCTGCTTCAGCCTCCAACAAGAATCCATATTGACAAAAATCTCGACCCCTTGTACAGCATGCTCTGGGGCTCCGTCCTCATGTTCACTGCCCTCGCCAGCAATGCATCCAGTCTTCTCGCCGTGCGCTTCCTTCTCGGCGTCACAGAGTCGCCCATTGCGCCTGGCCTCACCGTCGTCATTGCCATGTGGTATAAGCGCGAGGAGCAGTCTCTACGGCACGCAGCCTGGTTTCTCGGCAACACCACGGCCGGCATCCTCGGCGGCCTGGTGGCATATGGCATTGGCCATGTTGAAACCATTTCGGCGTGGAAGGCCGTCTTTCTCATCTTTGGCGGCGCCACTGTGGCGTGGTCGGCCGGCTTGTTCTTCTTGCTGCCCGACGTGCCCATGTCGGCCTGGTTTCTCGACAAGGCGGATCGAACAAGGGCTGTGGCGCGCGTCAGGGGCAACATGACGGGCATCAAGAACGACAAAGTCAAGTGGCAGCAGTGTCGTGAGGCTTTTCTCGATGCCAAGACGGGCTTCATTATTCTCATTCAGCTCTGCGTCAACATTCCCAATGGCGGCTCTCAAAGTGTAAGCGCTCCCTTAAGATGCTCAGTCAATGTATACTCTAGCTGCCCCCAAAACTCTCTTCTTTTTAACCCTTGCATCTTGCCTTTTCTCGTATTTCATCGGCGGCTCCATGGCATTCTCCCTCATCCATCCTCGTACCCAAAAAAGGCTAAAAAAATTGTCAAGTTTGCCTCCATTGTCGTCGAGGGCCTCGGCTTCAAGCCGCTACCCACCATGCTCCTCCTCAGCGCCAGCTGTCTGGTACAGCTAGTCCTTGTTCTTGTCGGCACCTCGGGCAGCACCTGGCTGCGCAACACTCGCACCCTTTTTCTCGCCCTCAACTTTGCCCTTGGCCTGGTGGGCGCCGCAACGGTGCGCCAGCTGCCTGCCAAACACAAGTGGGCTCGCTACGCAGGATATTGTCTGTCGCTGAGCTATACTGCCAACTTTCCGCTCGTCATGTCCTTGGTTTCGGCAAACATTGGCGGCTTTACAAAAAAGACCACGGTCAATGCCTTGGTGAGTCTTTTTGTCGCCTTGTTCATGATGCCTGTTTGCTGACGACGCTAGTCCTTTATTGCATACTGCACCGGCAACATTATCGGCCCGCAGCTCTTTTTCGCGCGTGAAGCCCCGTCGTATACGTCTGGTTTCCTCGCCATGATGATTTGCCTCGGCTCTGGGCTGACGCTGAGTCTTGGGTTCCGCCTCCATCTAGTGCGCGAGAACAGGAAACGTGACGAGGGCGAACAAGGAGCCGTGTCCAAAGTGGACAGCATGACGGATCTGACGGACAAGGAAATTGCGCAGTTTCGCTATGTGTATTAAAAGAGAGCAGTCATTCATGACAAGTCATGGCATGCTTATTGCGTCAAGCCTGGGCTCCCAGTGAAGTTTGCTACCCTACAGCCGAGTCAATCGAGTCGGCCGAGTGGGCAAATCTCTCTTGGCACGGACGTCGGCCGAGCCGGATCTATAATCTCCAAGGCAAGACAAGCTTTTCCAGCCTATTTAGAAGAATCATGGCTCCCGTTGATCAAGGCGCAACCTTGGACAAGGCAGAACCCATCATGGCAAACTCGACAGGCTCCGCGAGCGCAAACACTACAACGACTCAGCCGGACGCGTCTGCGCTCGCCCATCTTTTACCGCCAAGCTGGAAGACGCAGGTCACGACCTGGCTGGCCGAGGACACGCCCTCGTTTGACTATGGCGGCTACGTGGTGGGCGACGTTGAGCGCACAGCGACTCTATGGGCCAAGTCGCCCGGCATGCTTGCTGGACGGCCGTTTGTGACGGAGGCATTTGTCCAGTGTGGCTGCACCATTGAGTGGCTTAGCGACGAGGGCGCGTCCCTTAACGGCTTTTCCACCACAAGCGGCACACCCGCCCCGTCTGCGTCGCACGCGGCCAAGACTGCCGTGGCCAAGGTGCGCGGTCCTGCTCGCGGCATCTTGCTGGCGGAGCGCATCGCCCTCAACACGCTCTGTCGCTGCTCCGGCATCGCCTCTCGGTCAGCCGCGCTGGTGGCATCGCTCCGGGCAGCCGGCTACCAGGGCATCGTGGCGGGCACGCGCAAAACAACGCCCGGCTTCCGGCTGGTGGAAAAGTACGGCATGCTGGTGGGCGGCGCCGACACGCATCGCCTCGACCTCAGCGCCATGGTGATGCTCAAGGACAACCACGTCTGGAGCCGCGGGTCCATTTCCGAGGCGGTGGCGTCGGCGCGGGCCGTGGCGGGCTTCAGCCTCAAGATTGAGGTCGAGGTGCAGTCCGAGGCCGAGGCCGACGAGGCCATACAGGCTGGTGCCGACGTGGTGATGCTCGACAACTTTGACGGGCCGGGCGTGCAAAAAACGGCCGCCAGCCTGAGGCAGCGCTGGGCCGGCAAACGCCACTTTCTCCTCGAAACGTCGGGCGGCCTCACCGCTGATAATGTCGCCGCATATGTCTGCAGCGGTAAGCACTTGTTTCCCTCTTCTAACCCTCTCTCCCCTCTTGGCCAGGCTAAACGAGATAGACATCGACATTATTTCCACCAGCTCCATCCACCAGGGCGTGGCCCATGTAGACTTTTCCCTCAAGATTGAGCATTAACCCTCATGGGCGCCTTGCTTCACGAGCAAACTTTAACCTTGTTGGACAAGTTGCTTCACGAGTTTAAGAATACTAAGCCTGCGTAGACGGCATTCACGAGCACTAGCATTTGGCGCATCGTGGCCAAAGCTCCTGGCGCCGCCCGTGATTGGATGTGTTGGGGGGGGGATAATCTCCTTGAAAGGGTCAAGAGCCGGCATGAGGGTCAAGTCAGAGAAACAAGGCTGCAAATCAATAAATCTTGATGCCAAATCTCGTACAGAGTTGAGACGCCTGGTTCGACATTTTCATGCATGGTGCAGGGAGAAGAAAAAACTCAATCGAGTTCGTCCGACTTGGATCTGGTTTTCTTGGCCTGCGCGAATCATGTAGCTCTCGTCGCATCCCCAGCAAACCCCGTCCGGCCGATTTTCTTTTGTTTGCGTGAGCCCAAGAAGCCAGTTCCGCGCATGGGTCAAACTGCTACGCCTTCAGTGCGCCCATGGCCTGAGACGTCTAGAGCACACTTCTGTAACATAAGTCACACCTCAGACGAGGGGGGAGGGGGGGAGCACTGACAGTCTCGAGGTGCGTGGGGGCATCGGCTGCGTCAGAGTAAGCGGGCGTGCGAGCGCAACTGCGGGTTTGTGGCAGGGTCAAGGCAGGAATCAAGGCAGTCTTTTTTGTCCATGGCATCAGGCCAAGATGAGGGAAACAGGATGAAAAAATTCGATGCACCCCGCCATGGGCTTACTCGTCGCTAGAAAAGAGGGAAAATTATATGCAAAGCAGAGGAGAAAAAGACCAAGGAATAAACCCAGGTCAAAAGACTAGAAAGAAGCCTGCCAAGACCAATTAAAAAAAAAAGATGAAGCAGCTCGCGATGCGGCCACTGGTCGCCAGGGCAGAAAAAAATACATTTCTCAGGTCTCACCCCCCCAAATCCGCGTCTCCACCAAGGAGTCTTTTGCTCGCGTATTCCGTATTCCATGTGTCTGTGCCCAAAAAAAAAACCACGCCCCTGGTTAATCCCATACGACACTTTTTTTTACTCTTCTAATTCCCTCTCCTACAATTTACCTCGTACAAAACCAGTCGGCTGTCGATTTCCCCTTCTCCTCTGGCACGGTATTAAAAAGGCATTCGGATCCCCCCCCCCCCCTGGAATCAATCGCTCCCGACGTCGATCCTTGGTCCGCGCTAGACGATCCCCGGCTGGGTCAAATTAGCACCCCATCAAGTCAAGATGCCAATACATACTTGACCAACCTGTCAGCTCTATTTTTTCCTAAATTGCCCTCCAAGATCAGCTGCAACCAGCCTGCCAGGCCGTGACTATACCCTCGCACAGTAGCAGCATAGGTGGCATCTTTGCGTCGGCACTGCCCCGGTGTCGTCATCTCCACTAGAGAGAGAGCTTGCTCCGCCTGTAGCCGGACCTTTGCGAGCCAGTCTTTGGATTCTGATAATCTTACAAATTAATCCCGCGCGAGTCGATGCCCGCTTGGCTCAGAGGCCGACGACAAAGCCAGCCATAGCCTGTGCAGCTCAATTGCCACTTGGTCTGGATACCTTTAGCCTGTCGAGACTGCACGTGCCGCGCGTGGCGGGTTGGCTCGCCTCCAAGAAGAAGAAGGGAAAAAAAAAAAAAAAGATGCTCAACTCTCGCCGCGCCATTCTGGCGGCTGCGTGCTTGCTGACCATCTTCTTCCTCATTTCGCGCACCAGCCATCCGTCGCCGACTACATGGACGGCCAAGAAGCCCAGCTCAAAGGCTGCTGCGACGGAGCAAGAAGCAGCAGGCGTGGTTGACAATGGCGTGGCTGGCATCAGCAACAGCAACAGCAACAGCAACAACAACAACTGGCCCGAGAGGAAGCCCGTGGCGCAGAAGCCCATGATGGACACGTCCAACATGTCGCTCTGGGACAAGCTGGCGTACGCATACCCCTACGACATCAAGGTCAAGTTTCCCGCCTTCATCTGGCAGACGTGGAAGACGACGCCCAGCGACGGCAATTTTCCCTTTCGCGACCAAGAAGCCTCGTGGTCAGAACAGCACCCCGGCTTCATCCACGAGGTGGTAACCGACAATGTTGCCCACAGTCTGCTGCGCCTCTTTTACGCGTCGGTGCCCGAGGTGCTCGAGGCCTACCAAGCGCTGCCGCTGCCCGTCCACAAGGCCGACTTTTTCCGCTACCTGATTCTCTTTGCCCGCGGCGGCATCTACTCCGACATTGACACGTCTGCCCTCAAGAGCGCGCTCGAGTGGATCCCGGCCGACGTTTCTCGCGACACGGTGGGCCTGGTGGTGGGCATCGAGGCCGATCCTGACCGCCCCGACTGGGCGCAGTGGTACAGCCGGCGCATCCAATTCTGCCAGTGGACCATTCAGAGCAAGCCGGGCCATCCCGTCTTGCGCGACATTATTGCGCGCATCACAAACGACACGCTCACCATGAAGCACAGCGGCCGCATGAACGTCTATGACGGCAAGCACGTGGTTGACTTGACGGGGCCTGCCATTTGGACCGACACCATTATGGACTACTTCAACGACGAGCGCTTCTTTGACACGGCGCACAGCCTCGGCAAGATTGACTGGCACAACTTTACCGGCATGGAGACGAGCAAGCGCGTGGGCGATGTCGTGGTGCTGCCCATTACCAGCTTCTCACCGGGCGTGGAGCAAATGGGGGCCAAGGACGATGACGACCCCATGGCTTTTGTGAAGCATGACTTTGAGGGTATGTGGATTCCAAGCTTTCTACTGCTCTCGTCTCTCTCTTTAGTCAAGGGCGGCAACTAACCCGAGCATACAGGCACGTGGAAACCTGATAGCGAGAGACACATTGGCGGGCAGCAGCCATAGAAGGCGGCAGAGCAACCATGTCCCACAAGCAGAGAACAGCCTTGTTACCGACTTGACCCGTGGTTTGTTTCCAGCCTGTGGTGCCTTTTTGGCGTGCTATTGATTCTACACATGTGATTGACACGCGGGGTCTTTTTTTTTTTT